>JBAKBP010020327.1:0-42839 GCA_037953745.1 Lithodes maja | reverse complement strand
CATGCACCTCTGTCCCCAGTCAGTCGACGCCCCTCCCCCCAACCAGCACCGCCTTCGTTAATGTAGTTCCTCACTCCATCCTTCCACCTCATATTCGGTCTACCTCTCCCCCTCTGTCCCTCCACCTCGCTCTCGTACACCCTCTTAGTCATTCTCTCGCTTTCCATACGTTCCATATGGCCGAACCATCTCAAGTTGTTCCTTTTCACACTTTCCAGCACATCTACCTCCACACCACACCTCCTTCTTACTTCCTCATTAGTCTGTCTATCCCTCCATGTAACTCCGCACGCACTCCTTAAGTAATTCATTTCCACTGCTCTCACTCTTGGTCTGAGTCTCTCAACCAACGTCCATGCTTCGCTTCCGTAAGTCAGTGTCGGGATTACCACACTGTCATGCAAGGACTTCTTCACTTCCATACTGACCACCCTATTTTTTGTTACTGCTTTTAGCGTTCCTACAACCCTCTTCCCCTGTTGTACCCTCTCCCGCACCTCTTCATCCATAGTCCCATCTTTACTCAACACACTGCCCAGATACTTAAAAGAGTTGACGATCTCCATAGCCTGACCGTTCAGCTTCACCTCACACTCTGTGACTTCACCCCTTTCGAAGACCATAACCTTGCTCTTCCCCGTATTTATCTTCAAATTCCGTTTTTCGCACACTGTTCCAAACTCATTTACCAGACCCTGCAACTCCCATTCATTATCACTCATCAGAACTGTATCATCCGCAAACAGCAGTATAGGTAGCTTCCACTCAATTCCCTCCCTTTTCAGCGATACACCAACATCCACTGCTCTTGATAGTATTTCTTTCATAACTCCATCCATATATACAGTAAACAACCACGGGGACATCACACACCCCTGTTTCAAACCAACATTCAGGTCAAAGAACTCGCTCTGCTCACTCTCCACACGTACTGCCGCCTTTGCACCCTCATACATGCTCTTCACTGCTTTCAGCAACTTGCCCTCTACTCCGTATATTCTAAGTACTTTCCACAAACCTTCTCTATCCACTCTGTCATAGGCCTTCTCCAAGTCCATAAAGGCAACATACACCCTTTGTTTCTTCTCCAGATACTTCTCCACAACACAATTCAGGGTAAAAATCTGATCTACACATCCTCTTCCCTTCCTAAAACCTCCCTGCTCGTCGCCTATCCATTTCTCCGTTCTCACTCTCACTCTCTCAATCACTACCCTACTGTATACCTTCCCTACTACGCTTAGAAGACATATTCCTCGGTGGTTACCACACACTCCTCTTTCCCCTTTGCCCTTATATAGGGGGACTATTATGCCAGTCTTCCAGTCATCGGGTGCACTCCCCTTCTCCCATGCTAGTTTGCACATTTTCCATACCCATTCTATCACTATCTCACCACCATACCTCAACATTTCCCCACACACTCCATCTGTTCCTGGTGCTTTCCCCAACTTCACTCTTTTCATGGCTTCCCACACTTCTGACCTCCTGATCCCCACCTCCTCCTCCACTACTTCTCTTCTTCTCCCTCCCATACCATATCCAGCTATGTTTGCTGGCTCTTCATTCCTTTCATTTAGCAACTCACTGAAGTACTCCCTCCATCTTTCGACTCTCTCTTGCTTCTCGGCTAGCATTCTCCCATTCTTATCTTTCACACCCTTACTGTTTCCCTTGCTACCTTCCCTAACTTTCTTGACTTCTTTCCAGACCAGTTTCTTACTCTCCCTCCATTTTACACTCAGATTCCTTCCAAATTCCTCATCTACTCTTCTCTTACTTTCCTTCACTACTCTCTTCACCACCCTCTTACTCTCCACGTACCTCGCTCGTTTCTGTCTCTCGGAATCTTCATTCCCTCTACTACCCAACCACTCTCTATATGCTTTCTTCTTTTCTTCCACAGCTATTCTTACCTCTTCTGTCCACCATGCTGTACCTTTCACTCCCCTCCCTCTTCTCCTCACTCCACACACCTCCTCACAAGCTGCACAGATCTCATCCTTAAACACCTTGCTCATCTCCTCCACTTCCTCCATAACTTCCAGGTCGAACCCACCTAGTCGTCTTTCCACTGCTCTCCTGTACTCCTCCCTGACTTCCTCCTCCTGCAACCTCTCCACCCTCCTCACCATTCCACCCTCCCCTCGCCTCCCTCCCGCTCTCCTCACCCACTTCTTTTGTATCCTAACCTTAGCTACTACTACATAATGATCAGACAGACCCCCTCCAATACCCCTATACACCCTAGCATCCATCACAGATTTCTTCATTCGTTCATCCACACATACATAATCAATCAATGACTTTCGTTCCACCACTGTCTTATCCTTCATCGTCAACATCCGTTTCCACGTGTACCTGTGGATCATTCTGTGTCGGAAGAAGGTGTTGGCTATCCACAGCCTCCTCCCCACACATACGTCCACAAGTGCACTTCCATTCCCATTCACCTCTGATGGTACCCCCCACCCTCCCACCACTCCCTCAACTTTCCTATCACCCACCTTACCATTCATATCCCCAATCAGAAATATTCTTTCGTTCTTGTCAAACTTCTCCAGGCACGCCTCCACATTCATCCAGAACTCCTCTTTCTTTCTTTCAAGTATATCCTCTGTCGGGGCATACACGCATACAATCACCCACGTTTGTATTCCTACTTTCATTCTCACCCACACAATCCTTGAACCCACAGACCCATACTCTCTTACACATTCCTTCCATTTGCTACTTACAAACAAACATGCACCTTCTCTCGCTGTTCCTTCACTCACTCCAGCACACACACCCATTCCACACTCCCACTCTCTCACATCTGAACCTTTCCATTTGGTCTCTGTCATTCCACATACATCCAGCCTGGCATTCACTAACACTTCCAGAACCTCTCTCTCTTTTGTGCCATCATTCATGCCACTAACATTCCACGTAGCCATTCTCAGAATGTCCGAAGGCATGTCCTTAGTCGGTCGTGGTTCGTCAACGTTGGTTCCGTCCGCATCCGAGGCTGTTCGTTCGTTTTTCTTTGCTTAGATATTTTTTCCGGGTGGGGGTCGCAAGCCCACCGACCCAACCTCTTTAGTCGCCTCTTACGACACGCAGAAGGCACGTGGGGCATATTCTATTCCCTAACCCCCAGGGGTAACAGGAGGTGTTACTGTATTGATATTTCCAAAAAATTAGTAATGCATGAGTTTCTCAAAACTCAATAAGTAGAGTAAACCCACGCTAACTCAGACTGTTTTTAGTCGGAAACCCGCACTTCTCGGAATGGCATCGGCCTCTCGAAAATGTCCCTGTATATCTCGGAAAATTCCGAGTTAATCGAGATTTGTGTCCGGTTTACAATGTTCTCTCACTCGGTTTTAAGTGATTTTAGGATGAATTGAAGCCTGTGCCTTTTAATTATTGTGTTAATATTAATTACTATGTACTGTACTGCCCCTGAAAACATAATAAGGTTCGTATTTGTCATTAATATGATGAATTTCACATGTAAAAATAAAAAAAAATAAAAAAAGTAATCTCAATTTTCTCTGATGCGGATTTTCCTCTTCTAATTCGGAATATTCCCTCTCTTAAGTCGGACATAAGTCGGACTTCGGACATCTCGGAAAATTGGGCTACTCGGAAGTGGTCTCCCCCCAATTAGTCTGAGTTAGCGAGGGTTTACTGTACAGTACTATCTATCTATCTATTGCCAGATGCCATACTCCCCTTAACCCTTTCGTTGCGGGTGACGTTCTGGAACGTCCTGGCAAGTTACAGCAATTTCCAGGCTTTAACCCGTACAGCCCCAGCGACGCGCCTGACGCGTCGGCGATGTATGTAACGCACAGCCCCAGAGACGCGCCTGGCACGTCACCCTAATTGCGCCGACCGTAACCTCAGGTGTAGCCACTCAAGAGGGCTCAGATTTGTATGGGAACTGTGTACGTATCCCACGCAACCGTGCCAATGGTTGAAAACTCAAAGTCCACGTGCGTGCGCGTGAGCGCGCAATAACCTGGTTTTTTGGGGCAATTGCCTTCAATTTTTTACTCTTGTAAAATACGTTTTCGGGGGCTCTGTAGGACCATTCTTTAAGCTTTTTGAGCGGTTTTTCGTGGTTTTTCCTTCATTCCTAACCCATTCGCTATTGTTTCTGGAATAAAAAAAAAAAATGAAAACCGGCCGGGTTCTGGTGAACAAACATTACAAAACTAGCTGGGGCTGGACGGGTTAAAAGCCTGTAAAAACCGTAAAAATCGAGTGTCAGTGGGCGGGAGCGTTAGGGGCCCACCTCCGTTCCTCAGAGCAGCGAGCGGCCCACTGAGGTTGACTGTGTCTTGCGCGGGTCTATCTCTCTCTCTCTCACAACAGTGTAGCCAAGCAAGCGAGTGCTACCAAATAGCGGGTTTCCCGCGTTTTACTGGCACCGCTGCGGGTGAACCAGACCACGTACGGGGCCCGTTCTGGTCTCATTTTGAAGCTATTTTCGCCTAGTTTTTGGCAGAATACAGTTCATTTAATGCAGATGCTTGATTTATCATTCAGGACTGCCTGAATATGCCCTAAATAGCCCAAACATAGCTGCAGCCAATGGGTTAATGAGGGTGGCCATACACAAAATATCCCCAAGCACCTATCCCCTGTAAGAGGGACAACCCCTGCCAGTTTACTTAAGGACTTACAGGATTAACCACTCAATTTAGGGTCCGTCCGACTCCGAGGCCTTCTATGTATCTTTATAGCACTATTTTTCTACAGTGGTGGGTGGCTAGTCCATCCACTAACCTGCTTCACCCTTATAGCTAAACAGAATTGATTTGTATAAAGTTTACTCCCCTAGACAGGTTGCCAACCAAGGCTGATGAGTCCCATCCACCCGGATTTTTATAAGGTTGTCTCCCCTAGATGGGTTGCCGACCAAGGCTAACGAGTCCCATCCACCCTGTGGACATAAAATAGGCAATTTATATAAGCTGGTGGCATGTTTGTGAATGTATGTGGTACTTAACGAGTTAAAACAAAATTAAATCTATAAGGGCAAGTACAAAATACAGTACGTCAGGGCAAGTGAAAAAAACTGTCTGGGCAAGTAAGTTTCAGAAGTCACTAGCCCGGGGCAAGTAGATCTGCAACACTAATTTCTCAGCCTGAGTCAGACCCAGATATACACCTCAACCCCCTGCGCCTAATGGATGGTCAGTTCGTCAACTTCGGGCCCAGGACAGAGGGCAAGATTTGATGTAAAAGTTTCCTCCGTGTGTGGGCGCGTCAGGTACCGTACTCCAGTTCTACGGGAGAAAGGGAACGCTGTCCACACCATCCTCATGGGCTAAGACCTCCCTGCTTGTTGGTATACAGAGGCCTGAGAGGTACCTCTTTTCTGTCTCTTCAACCTCTGCCTTTGTCTTTTTCCTCTTCTTCTTCTATCGTTGAAGGGGACTATTCTTTGTGCTTTGTTGGAGAGTAGAGGGTAGATGGATACCTAATCCTAAGAAGGCCAAAGACAGAGATCACCGGTCATACTTTAAGCCACACTACCGTGACAAGGTGACTCCCTAACGGCGGGGACTTGCTATAGAATGAAGATAGGAAGAGATATTTAGAAAATTAAACCATTTATATTCATTTTTATTTTACAGCAGTGTTCCAAAGTCACTGGAGTAAACATTTGTACTGTAGTGTATGCATGAATTATAAACAGAGCTTTCATATTAGAAAGGCTTACAACTATATTGCTTATATAGAAATTATCTTTATGACAATAGTATTGAATTTTATTTAGTTTTTGTTTTTTAACATTCAACATAAAAGACTATCACCATCGAAAGAAAAAACACAAACATACTATGGCGGTCGATATTTTGTCCAAAACTCTAGGGCAAGTGTTAATAATCATTATAAAATGGAACTAAATTAACCTAACCTCTACCAAATCATACTGTATGTAACAAAAATATGGTTAGGTTTGGCTAGTTAGGTACAGTATTATTAATAGTTCTCCAGCTTTAAAAATGGTGATTAGATGAAATGAGAATAAATAGGGCTGTTGAGGTGCCATTTTTCCCAACCATCATGGAGGAGTTTGCTTAGATTTTTTTACCAAACTAGCAAAACTAAATCTTTGACTATCGTATTACAGGTATTCAGTAAATTTGTGACTCCTGTGGATTCAGAACACATAACTATGGTCTATTCGCTGTAAGTAGGCAAGAAAGCATGACCTCTATCCTCTGTAACTCAAAAAGGGCTTGAACAAATTGGCCGCATCTATTCCTTGACTGACTCTTCCCAAATGGTAAAAATAGTAGCTCGATTACTCTAGTCGTTTTTGAAGTTACAGAGGTTAGAGGTCATGATTTCTCGCCTACTTACAGCAAATAGAATTTAATAATAATAATAATAATAATAATTAAAATACCACAGGAACGAAAAACCTGAGAGCGAAACCTCCAACCCTAACGAGCCACAGGAACGAAAATCCTGAGAGCGAAACTCCCATCCCCAACGAGATCCCAGGCCCCTTTTCCATTCCCGATTTGGTCTCTCTCTCTCTCTCTCTCAATTCATTCCACATATTATACGTCTCTCAATCACAGTCTTCTAATATACAAACCACAATACTTTACTCACTGATATTCTTGATGTACCACCTAAGTATGTATTTAATTATGTAACCACCATACAGGCTATAATACCTTCATTGTGTAGGTTCGAGGCGATCTAAGACACCTTAGCTTCCATTTCACACCAAATCAGATCGTGATTACGTCAGCCCTGTATTTAGTTATATAACAATCATAGTCCCCCCCAATTCTAGCAATTCTATGTCTCTAACCTCCCGTTGTTTTATCCACTAACTATATATTCCCAACCTTTAACCACGACTCTATACACCCGATAACCCTATGCCAGTTATTGTATTGATTTAGGCCTGTTAATTCGGATAAACTCACTATGACCAATCTGCAGACGATTATCAGGAGAGATGCAGGAAAGCTACCTCGTATCTCCCTATCCATGACGAATATAGATATATGTACCCCCGTGCTCAGTCGCCCCCCCTTGCCTTGTTCTTCTAGTAACTAAGTGTATATATAATATTAACCGGAGTATGCCACCAGTATTGATACGACATAGCGGCACTGTCCTTGTGTCGTATTGTGCCACGTGCATACCAACCCGGTTTCATCATCTTATTAGGACGATGGCTATAATGTCGTCATTCATGCATGTATTCAATCCTTAGGTTAATAATTTTTTATCCGCCATTGTGTTCATCTCTTCCATTTACTTTTCCACAATTGTTATACGTCTTCCAATCACCTCCTTCGTATCCACAATCCACACTACTCTATTTTGCTTCGTGACCCTATGCTCAGTGGTACCCTGTTTTGGGTCATCCTGTCCGCTTATCCTTCACGCCCCGCTGCACACACCACCCTACCTGTTCGATCGTAGGGAAATGCCACCCCTATGTCCAGCGCATTAAGGGTCACTATCCTAGGTCACGAGCGGCGCGGCGCCTAGCCTCAAACCACCCCCTTTACAATTCACAACCCTCCCCCACCTCGCGTGTCCACTACCCCTCGTGTCCTACGCCTATTACCCGCCAGACTCTACCTACATGATGATGAACATGAATACACCTTAATTTAATACACCCATGCCCTGTCCCTAGGTTGAGCCAATGCCAACCAGTTCAGACAGGCATAAATCTATGTATGTTCTTCCATCCGAGAAGTAATATGTTAACCCCCTAAAAATACCTTGTCTTGCCAGACTAAGTTTCTGAAGACCAACCGCCCCCATAAATCTATGTATGTTCTTCCATCCGAGAAGTAATATGTTAAAACCCCATGTCCTAATTGATAAGAAACTATGATACCCACGGGTACACCAGTGTATATATAACCATTATTCCTGTAAGACCTAGACAGAAATGACTGAAGATGTTAGCCACCATGCAGTAACTCTAATTCTTACCCCAACCAGAGATTGTATACACAACCCTCTTTTACCATTGTCTCGACGCATTTTCACCACGAAACAATACCGAAGCTACCCCTACGAACTGCCGCTTTCTTTGGTGTATATGTCATAGAAAACGCAGTTACCAGGAACAACTAGGTCAGCAAGAAATAGTGTCAGATTAACAGTGTCCATAACCATCGTATTGACGAGTAATAATACACCATGTTTTTCTCTACTTTTATCCACAGTCAAGCACACATCTACAGTTAACCTCCTCTTCCCCACAGCCCCACAGTCCACATGATTCTATCCTTTCCAGACTCATATACCACCCCATATTACTCATCCCCCGGTAGCGTTTGGCTAACATACCTTCCCTGTCATTAACCCCCAGGCTACAATACCAACTGTAGCCTAATGCCACCCCTACACCCAGAGACCTTAGGGTCAAACTTCCACGTAGCCCCCCTTAACCCTCTCCCTCTCGTTAACACCCCACGCTCCTCGGCTCCCTTCCGACCTAGCCTCTCCACCATACCCCCTGAATATCCTTAACTTTTCCGTTACTAACATTCTCAAACCTTTTGTATATATACTCCTATCCAGCCTACCTTCCCCCAGTAAGAAGAAACACCATTAGAACTTTACTAACCCTTTGCATGCCATCTATTCCCTCACAACCCAGTCACAACCCTGTACCAAATGATCGTCAGTGCGAGGCTAGCCGCCTCGCCAGTGACTAACTTCTATTGCCATACTTCCAGATAAATGTGGCAGAGTTAGCAACCCAGTCTCCACCACATCCAACAAGCCATGAAATTAACAACCCAACCAATTAAACCAGCTGGTCAAGGCACCTTCGGTTTTGGTATTACGAACACCCACATCTGTCTCATAAACAGAGGGTTATTACAAACACTTGTAATATGCCAAGCCCCCAGCCACAGCCGCCGGACGACCATCACAGAGAGAGGGCGCGCACCTACCCCTTTTCACCCACCCGAGGAGGGAGACCCCTACCCCTGCGGAGATATACCTGACCCCTGTTTTGACTTCCGGGTCATTGCCAGGTAGCACAGGAATTCTTCCTATCAATGAACTAACCATGTATGACTAACACCTTTACTAACCTCTATTAACCCACAATAACCCATTAACCTTTCTTGCATACTCCGATAATCAAATTAGCACCTCAGCTATACCATAGAATGAAGATTGAACAATCTAAGAGAGACGCTCCTATCACAGCTGTCCCAATCCTCCTCGCAAAGTAGATCCAGTCTCTCTCCCCTAAATACTTCCAGTATAGCCAAAATAGTACCTCTTACTAAGGCTCAGTTATATCACATTATGAAGGCTCCATATAGCCATGTGCCACAACAGTAATCACCACCTTACCTAGTTCCCATATCAATTGAGAGCTCAAATAAGTCCATCAAAACTCGAGATCCCTGTGGCCTACAGGGTCCAAAACCGAGCCTATAAACCAAGCTCCAGCCCCCAGTAAAATCAGTTGAAAGATAGACACCAACCAGGGTTGGTCACCAGAGTTGACCTCGAGCTCTATCATTGTTTGTTGCTGAGAATTGAGTTCCAGAGCCGGCAGACTCCGTGGCAGATTTAGATAGAAGGATCTGTCCACGTACAAGAAATCTACGTGCACCTTATAACCTTCACAAACCAGTGGGTATATAAGAGTGTAGCCAGCAACGATCGCCAAGAGATCCGTCTTGAGAACTTCCTACATATGGACCACCTGGACGGCCGCGGAACCAGTCGTTAGCCCCCAACATCACGGACGCAAGATAACCAGGACCAGACCAATCAAATACTACCCAAGATTCACTTTATCAGTACTACAGCGTTACAGTGCTATTTAGAGACTCACTTATTAATATTTCTATGAAGTGGCTATATCTTTGCCCCAGTATAATTCATATATAACCATTCCATTAGGAAGTGCTAAGCGTATCAGTGTTTATTAATTAACAGGCGATATTAACTCTCGTAATTACCCATATATCCAGATATTATTACATAGAAGTGAAACCCTAGTGATATCTAATGTTCGCCCACTGATTTGCATTCTACGTGTTTCTGCTATACGAATATAAAACTTAGATCAGTACCCCCTGAGGTTACTAGAATTCCCGTGCTCTAAAATACGCATGTCTAATCTAGTCTGTGAACTACTACTTGTGCACCAGAGCTACCAGTAATAAATCTAACAGTGAATTTGAATCTATAAGTAACATTGATGGTCTCCAGTATATAAACTTGTGAATAAAGCCAGTGATCAGAAGATTAATACCTGAACGTTGGAAGTGGGAGACTAGGCTCCATCCAGATCCACTTATGCTAGTGTTGTTCAATTCTATCATTTGTCTTGTACGAGTATTCAGAAGTGTGTATATCAATAAACGTGATCGTGTGTCTTGTTACCGTGTGTTTATTTTGTGTTCTCTATTCCTCATACCTTGTTTTGTGCATGCAGCCTTCTATACCCAGTCAGTTAGAACTCACATTACCCAAGTTAATCCTGTAGAAAAACAGGGCATAACATTGGCGGCAGCGGTGGTTCTTGATTCGGATAAAAGGTTGCATTACATTGCAAGTTTGGAACAGTAGAAGCATGGTAACATCGCAAAAATGGCAGCTCGCCATTACACTCACACACATTCCCAAGTATGATGTAAACACGTATGATATCGCCACTTACTTAGACATAATAAAGCCAGTGGCACTTCAAAATGACCGCGACAAAATCGCCGTTGCATTATTGCACATTATGCAGTTGGGAAAAGCCGTTTCCCAAATTGTTGAACAGGTAACGCCAAAGCTTACCTGGAACCAGTTTCGATCCCTCGTGATCCAGACCTTAGGGCCACTTTTGGGTTCCCTCGTCGCCCCCAAAATAATAAAAGTCGACGAGATCAAGTATGAAGGGGATATCAATGTGACCCTCGTACAACTCTACAGATACGTGAGGACCACGTATAGCTCTGAAGATGACGAGCAACAAAATGAACTCTTATTCACCGCATTGTTAGACATCCTCCCACCCCACATCACCGCCCGTCTCGACCCGTACGGCTCATTCGAAGAACATAATTATGCTCTCCATCAGAGAAAGATGCCAACTCAGTTCGGTGAATCCCCTATCCACCCCTTCAGCCCCTATCCAAGAAAGTAAATGTATTCCTCCACTGAACACTATCATCAATAAGTCCCTCCATCCCCCTAAAGAAAACTCTGTGCACCCTTCCAAAATGACTCCCGGTGAAAGTCCAACCCCAGTGCACTCTTCCTTGCCTCTATCCTCTCTGACCATCCCTAAATTTTCCCCTGCCCAGCCATCCACCAACGATAATCTTCCATCAATTGTGTTACCCCATAAACCCCATCCTTTTTCTATGCCTGCCAACAAACCACAGCACGCAGAAATGGTCACCCCCACCGTAACCAATTATCTTTCAATGTCACCCCTGAAAAATGCTGGTCAGAAAATGAGCCCCCCCTCCACTCTCTCACATGCCCCTGTCACCCAAGACCAACCTTCACCCCCGTCAATCCCTCAACAACCTGTCACGCCTCTCACTTCCTCATATTCATCACCTGTCCCCCCCTCAAAACTGTCAACCTCACCCCCCCCCACCATCATCTCCCCACATGCCCAACCTCGGTGAACCCCTTCAAACACCCGCATCAACCAAGAATGCTACAGCTCCACCTACCTCCTATTCCCCCCCTCCCTTGTCACCCTCTCCAACATTACCCGAACCGCTCCTGAATCCACCTCCAGTAACACCCCCGCTCGCCAACCTACCTCTGCCCCATAATCCAGCACCAGAACCAAAATCTCCATCAATGTCTCCTTCATCCATCCTACCAAATTCCATTGTTTTCCGAGACAAATCTCTTCCGCAACAATCTCTCCAAACTGACCTACTCACCCCATCCCCACAATTTACCTGTCAATCACCCAGACCTCCATCTATCCAGGTTCAATCCTCCCATGTTTCCAGGACAGACTCTTATGTATGTAAAAACCATTCTACCAAATATTTATGTACCCATGTTTCCAGGGAAAATGCCAACCTATGTACCCAACAATGTTTTCCCCATGCCCCCAGAAATGCTCAGCTATTTCCCCACCAACAAAATTTCACTTGTGACAGTTTTCCGTCAGTTCCACCCCCCCACAATTCACACCCCTAAAAAACTTCAAAACCCCACACTTGACTCACCCCCTCATGACAGACAAACCCACCAATCCCATATAACCTCTAAACAAACCGTCACTGCCACCGACAAAACTCCCCAAATTCGTCCTTTTAACAACCACAAATCAGTACATCAGTCCTCCCCCAATAACCCATGTTCTATGCCTAACTCTTCCCCCACCAATCCTCCACAGTCCCACCAACAAATTCCGTTTCCTAAATCACTCACACCTCACCACTCTGATCCTCCCACACGCGCCGTTAATCCCCCCCTCAGTTGGCACTGATATGATGCTGAGACATGGCAACGTGCTGCATCAATTGAATGAGCCACGGTGCAATCATGAATTTGGATTTAGGGCCTTCGAAAAGAGTGCACCGAGACTTTATAATAATCTACCAGTTAATGTGAAAAGGTGTGCGAACATAAAGGCCTTTAAAAAGTCACTAAAAACACATTTGTTCAGGGAGTGTTATGACTTAGAAGATGGCACTGTGAGACAAGACTACAAGTGCTAGATGGTTTAAAGGGCAGCTGCGACGAGCGTCACATCTAGTGACGGAGCGCGGCTGAGAAACTCCACACCAAGTAAGTAAGTAAGTAACGCGTGACCCCCACCAAACTGATTTTCCCCCCCTCATGCGTACCGAGCACCTGCTCACCAGTCGGTCCCCCACCATCATTAGCCCAGCTAAACTCTCAACCTCCACCAATTCCCACCCTGCCAGCCTAACCTCTCACGACCACATTCAGAACAAAAAATCACCCCCGTACATAACCCCTACCTCCTCTTCCCCCCCTACCTTACCCCCCTCTTCACCGTTACCCCATCCGCCCCAAATTCCACCCCCAAAGATCCCGCTCGACAAAATACCACGCCCATCCAAATCCAACCACAAAACTTTTTCCACCTTGACTAACCCCCAAAATACTACCCTCTCTCTCGCCCCAAACAACATAATCAACCCCTCAACCTCAACCACTCATCGAAATCCCATCCACGTCTCTCCCGAAAATAAAATCAGTCCAAATTCAACCCCTCTCAAACCACAACCCTGCCTGCCCAGACCCCCCCCACCATCTCCCTATCAAATCCCCACACTCCAAACCCCCAAACCACCCGATCATCGTAAACTCTCAACCTCCAGCCTTACTCACCCTTCCCCCAACCCCACTCACGACCACAACTCTATACACAATTCAACCCCTCCCCAGCACCAACCTCTTCCGCAACAACAACCCCGACTCGACCTGCCCGTTTCACCTTTAAACCCCCCCTATCACTACCCCCGACCGCACCCCTTTAAACCTCCCTCCAAAAATGGCCCCGGGCCAGCTCTCACCCAGACCCACATTCCTAATGGCAGACCTAACGGTATATCCACCCCTCCCTTCCAAAGTGAAAGCGAACCCCCAAGGTCAAAGCCACAACCACCACCCCTACCAATAAACCAGACCTTCACCAAGACTAACGCGACCCTAACTAATCCAGCCCCCCCCCCCCCCCCCCTGATGATGATGAGGATGTTATTGTACTGGATTTTCCATGGGATTTTGTTTTGTATTGTTCTCAATTCCTAAGCGATTGGGCATGATTCTATAAATTTACATGTTTTCCATATACTGTATATATTATATATTGTTTTTCCTTAGTAGTACTCCCTTTCTTGTTAGCCTACACTGTTCTTACTATCTTTTAAATTTGTTTTATACATTGTTAAACACTTTAACTCTTCTTAATTTTCCTGTGTTCTTAATTATCTGTTCTTTCGTCAAGTTCTTTTACCCTCTTTTCTCTCCTTTTCCAACATATATGTATTTTCTTCCCTCGTTCCCTTCTTTCTTGAATAGTAACTCTCCTATTAGTTTTCAGTGTCTTGGATATATGGCCTGAGTAATCTTGTTATTTTTTTTTCCTAATTTCATTATATTATTCACATTCCAGGATAAAATGTTTTAAGTTTTTGTCTCTCTTTTCTGAACAGTCTGTTGCTAGTCGGGATGACAGTAATCTTCGTCCTCACCGACAGGCTGCCATTTCCCTCCAACCTAACCCCCTCACCGACCTGACCTGGCCCCCCTAAACAAACCTACGTACTCCAACCTTGAGGTACGAGGTAGTACCTAATATAAAGGCGACAGAAGTAAAATACCACAGGAACGAAAAACCTGAGAGCGAAACCTCCAACCCTAACGAGCCACAGGAACGAAAATCCTGAGAGCGAAACTCCCATCCCCAACGAGATCCCAGGCCCCTTTTCCATTCCCGATTTGGTCTCTCTCTCTCTCTCAATTCATTCCACATATTATACGTCTCTCAATCACAGTCTTCTAATATACAAACCACAATACTTTACTCACTGATATTCTTGATGTACCACCTAAGACAGTATGTATTTAATTATGTAACCACCATACAGGCTATAATACCTTCATTGTGTAGGTTCGAGGCGATCTAAGACACCTTAGCTTCCATTTCACACCAAATCAGATCGTGATTACGTCAGCCCTGTATTTAGTTATATAACAATCATAGTCCCCCCCAATTCTAGCAATTCTATGTCTCTAACCTCCCGTTGTTTTATCCACTAACTATATATTCCCAACCTTTAACCACGACTCTATACACCCGATAACCCTATGCCAGTTATTGTATTGATTTAGGCCTGTTAATTCGGATAAACTCACTATGACCAATCTGCAGACGATTATCAGGAGAGATGCAGGAAAGCTACCTCATATCTCCCTTTCCATGACGAGTATAGATATATGTACCCCCGTGCTCAGTCGCCCCCCCTTGCCTTGTTCTTCTAGTAACTAAGTGTATATATAATATTAACCGGAGTATGCCACCAGTATTGATACGACATAGCGGCACTGTCCTTGTGTCGTATTGTGCCACGTGCATACCAACCCGGTTTCATCATCTTATTAGGACGACGGCTATAATGTCGTCATTCATGCATGTATTCAATCCTTAGGTTAATTATCTTTTATCCGCCATTGTGTTCATCTCTTCCATTTACTTTTCCACAATTGTTATACGTCTTCCAATCACCTCCTTCGTATCCACAATCCACACTACTCTATTTTGCTTCGTGACCCTATGCTCAGTGGTACCCTGTTTTGGGTCATCCTGTCCGCTTATCCTTGACGCCCCGCTGCACACACCACCCTACCTGTTCGATCGTAGGGAAATGCCACCCCTATGTCCAGCGCATTAAGGGTCACTATCCTAGGTCACAAGCGGCGCGGCGCCTAGCCTCAAACCACCCCCTTTACAATTCACAACCCTCCCCCACCTCGCGTGTCCACTACCCCTCGTGTCCTACACCTCTTACCCGCCAGACTCTACCTACATGATGATGAACATGAATACACCTTAATTTAATACACCCATGCCCTGTCCCTAGGTTGAGCCAATGCCAACCAGTTCAGACAGGCATAAATCTATGTATGTTCTTCCATCCGAGAAGTAATATGTTAACCCCCTAAAAATACCTTGTCTTGCCAGACTAAGTTTCTGAAGACCAACCGCCCCCATAAATCTATATATGTTCTTCCATCCGAGAAGTAATATGTTAAAGCCCCATGTCCTAATTGATAAGAAACTATGATACCCACGGGTACACCAGTGTATATATAACCATTATTTCTGTAAGACCTAGACAGAAGTGACTGAAAATGTTAGCCACCATGCAGTAACTCTAATTCTTACCCCAACCAGAGATTGCATACACAACCCTCTTTTACCATTGTCTCGACGCATTTTCACCACGAAACAATACCGAAGCTACCCCTACGAACTGCCGCTTTCTTTGGTGTATATGTCATAGAAAACGCAGTTCCCAGGAACAACTAGGTCAGCAAGAAATAGTGTCAGATTAACAGTGTCCATAACCATCGTATTGACGAGTAATAATACACCATGTTTTTCTCTACTTTTATCCACAGTCAAGCACACACCTACAGTTAACCTCCTCTTCCCCACAGCCCCACAGTCCACATGATTCTATCCTTTCCAGACTCATATACCACCCCATATTGCTCATCCCCCGGTAGCGTTTGGCTAACATACCTTCCCTGTCATTAACCCCCAGGCTACGATACCAACTGTAGTCTAATGCCACCCCTACGCCCAGAGACGTTAGGGTCAAACTTCCACGTAGCCCCCCTTAACCCTCTCCCTCTCGTAAACCCCCACGCTCCTCGGCTCCTTCCGACCTAGCCTCTCCACCATACTCCCTGAATATCCTTAACTTTTCCGTTACTAACATTCTCAAACCTTTTGTATATATACTCCTATCCAGTCTACCTTCCCCCAGTAAGAAGAAACACCATTAGAACTTTACTAACCCTTTGCATGCCATCTATTCCCTCACAACCCAGTCACAACCCTGTACCAAATGATCGTCAGTGCGAGGCTAGCCGGCTCGCCAGTGACTAACTTCTATTGCCATACTTCCAGATAAATGTGGCAGAGTTAGCAACCCAGTCTCCACCACATCCAACAAGCCATGAAATTAACAACCCAACCAATTAAACCAGCTGGTCAAGGCACCTTCGGTTTTGGTATTACGAATACCCACATCTGTCTCATAAACAGAGGGTTATTACAAACACTTGTAATATGGCAAGCCCCCAGCCACAGCCGCCGGACGACCATCACAGAGAGAGGGCGCGCACTACCCCTTTTCACCCACCCGAGGAGGGAGACCCCTACCCCTGCGGAGATATACCTGACCCCTGTGTTGACTTCCGGGTCATTGCCAGGTAGCACAGGAATTCTTCCTATCAATGAACTAACCATGTATGACTAACACCTTTACTAACCTCTATTAACCCACAATAACCCATTAACCTTTCTTGCATACTCCGATAACCAAATTAGCACCTCAGCTATACCATAGAATGAAGATTGAACAATCTAAGAGAGACGCTCCTATCACAGCTGTCCCAATCCTCCTCGCAAAGTAGATCCAGTCTCTCTCCCCTAAATACTTCCAGTATAGCCAAAATAGTACCTCTTACTAAGGCTCAGTTATATCACATTATGAAGGCTCCATATAGCCATGTGCCACAACAGTAATCACCACCTTACCTAGTTCCCGTATCAATTGAGAGCTCAAATAAGTCCATAAAAACTCGAGATCCCTATGGCCTACAGGGTCCAAAACCGAGCCTATAAACCAAGCTCCAGCCCCCAGTAAAATCAGTTGAAAGATAGACACCAACCAGGGTTGGTCACCAGAGTTGACCTCGAGCTCTATCATTGTTTGTTGCTGAGAATTGAGTTCCAGAGCCGGCAGACTCCGTGGCAGATTTAGATAGAAGGATCTGTCCACGTACAAGAAATCTACGTGCACCTTATAACCTTCACAAACCAGTGGGTATATAAGAGTGTAGCCAGCAACGATCGCCAAGAGATCCGTCTTGAGAACTTCCTACATATGGACCACCTGGACGGCCGCGGAACCAGTCGTTAGCCCCCAACATCACGGACGCAAGATAACCAGGACCAGACCAATCAAATACTACCCAAGTTTCACTCTATCAGTACTACAGTGTTACAGTGCTATTTAGAGACTCACTTATTAATATTTCTATGAAGTGGCTATATCTTTGCCCCAGTATAATTCATATATAACCATTCCATTAGGAAGTGCTAAGCGTATCAGTGTTTATTAATTAACAGGCGATATTAACTCTCGTAATTACCCATATATCCAGATATTATTACATAGAAGTGAAACCCTAGTGATATCTAATGTTCGCCCACTGATTTGCGTTCTACGTGTTTCTGCTATAAGAATATAAAACTTAGATCAGTACCCCTTGAGGTTACTAGAATTCCCGTGCTCTAAAATACGCGTGTCTAATCTAGTCTGTGAACTACTACTTGTGCACCAGAGCTACCAGTAATAAATCTAACAGTGAATTTGAATCTATAAGTAACATTGATAGTCTCCAGTATATAAACTTGTGAATAAAGCCAGTGATCAGAAGATTAATACCTGAACGTTGGAAGTGGGAGACTAGGCTCCATCCAGATCCACTTATGCTAGTGTTGTTCAATTCTATCATTTGTCTTGTACAAGTATTCAGAAGTGTGTATATCAATAAACGTGATCGTGTGTCTTGTTACCGTGTGTTTATTTTGTGTTCTCTATTCCTCATACCTTGTTTTGTGCATGCAGCCTTCTATACCCAGTCAGTTAGAACTCACATTACCCAAGTTAATCCATTAGAAAAACAGGGCATAACAATAATAGTTCTTAAAGCTAGCGCATGCTAAGCCAGCTAAGGATAGCCCAATAAGGCTGATTAGGCGTATTTCCATTGGGGTCCTGTACTACTACCCCATCCCCTTGCTCATGAGGGATGGTAACGACTCAGTGCTTGTGAAAAATCTTTAATGCGCCGAGCGTGGGCGCGATCCCAGGCCTTCTGGGTGGAAGTCCAAGACGCTAGTCACTACACAAGCGAGCCGCTTAATCTGATTTTGGATAATTTATGATAGGTAAGCTAGGTTCTGAGGTATACTGTCAGAGAGTTTGGGACAAATATCCACTGCCAAATAATATAAAGTGATAATTAAAAAAATATATATAATTCAATATATTGGAAACAGTATTATTAGCCAGTAATGTTTAGTCAATGCAGCACTGACAATCATGTGACAGTATAATCCTAAAGCAATTCAGACACACCTCATATTATGTTCCCTCCACCAACCGACTGTACTCCTAAACTCAATTAACGAAATCAACAAATACATGTGGCAGTCCAGGGATTTGAACCTAGGATGCTCACACCGAAATTCAGTGCATTTATCCATTGCGCTACGAAGACAGTTATAATAGAAACATAGAATCATAAATAAATATGAATACATATTTAAATAAAATAACAAAATATCAATCTTAGGACCATATGCTTTCATGAATTTCATTGGGAGTTATTGGTGTTAAGGGGAGGGCACACCTATATATGCTAAACTCTCCAAAATCCATTTTTGTGTTAATTTCCCATTGCCATTTGTATTTCTGTAGGCTATTCTATACTCAGACAATCTTTCATTTATTAATTTGGAAAAATAGCTGTTGAATAAATATTTCTTTGTTTGTTCTAATATGTCAGTGTACAGTATAAAACAAAAAGAATATCAGAAACGAATATTTGTTTGTATCGGCAAACCTACACTAGTTACCAATAATCAACCATGAGGTAATCCCATATTGAATTTTAGAAGGATGAAAACAATATGACATGTTCTGAGAGAGACCTTGGGGTGGTCATTGATGCCAAACTGAGCTTCACCTAACACAGGGGTCGGCAACCTGCGGCTCAGGAGCCGCATGCGGCTCTTTCAGGACACTTGTGTGGCTCCAGAAGCTTCAGAAATAATAATTCTTCCTTCAAAATAAAGGCATCATATAACACATTCGAGGCAACATCAGTAAAATGCCCCAGAACAAGAAGCCCACCACAGAAGCCACGAGCGAACACCACACAGAAACACCTGAAAGAAAGGTCCACAGAACGAAAGGACCAGCTGACCGAGCCAGCCAATTCACACAGGCCCAAGCCCGCAGGGCTAAGCAGCTCCAGGCTGCACCTACATACCCCTTCTAAACTGACCATGTTTCCACACCTCACGTACACTACCCCCTCGTGTCCTACACTTCTAACTACAATGATGATGAACAGGAAGATACATTCATATTAAAAACACCCATGCCCTGTCCCTAGGTTGAGCCAAAGCCAACAAATCAGACAGCCATATATCTATGCATGTTCTTACATCCGAGAAGTAGATGTTATATATCTTAGAAGTTAAAACACCCACGCCTGTCCCTAGACCTCGTATATCATTTCCCATGACGAGTATAGATATATGTAACCCATGCTCAGTCGCCCCCTTGCATTGTTCCTCTAGTAACTAAGTGTCTCTATAATATTAACTGCCACCAGTATCGATACGACATAGTGGCACTGTCCTTGTGTCGTATTGTGCCAAGTGCAGATCAACCAGGTTTCATCACCTTATTAGGACGACGACTATAATGTCGTCGTTCATCTATGTATTCAATCCTTAGGTTAAGTATTAATATCAACATACCCTAAAATACCTTGTCTTGCCAGACTAAGTTTCTGAAGACAATCGCCCCATAAATCTATGTATTCAATCCTTAGGTTAATTATCTTTATCCGCCATTGTGTTCATCTTTTCCATTTACTTTTCCACAATTGTTATACATCTTCCACTCACCTCCTTCGTATCCACAGTCCACACTACGCCCATTTGCTTCGTGTCCTACACCTCTTACCCCAACCAGAGATTGTATAGATAACCTTGTTACCAGTATCTATCATAGTACCTCGAAACAATACCGCAGTACCCCTACGAACTGCCGCTTTTCTTTGGTCTATATTTCATAGAAAACGCAGTTCCCAGGGACACCTAGACGTCCAAGAAATCGTGTCAAATAATAAGTCCATAACCCCTCGTATTGACGAGTAATAACATACCATGTTTTTCCCTACTTTATCCACAGTCAAGCACACACCTACAGCTAACCTCCTTCTTCCCCACCGCCCCACAATCCACATGATTCTATCTTTTTCCAGACTCATATACCACCCCGTATTTGCATCCCCCGGTAGCATTTGGCTAACGTACTTTCACTGTCCTTTCAAACTCCAAAATCAACTGTAGCCTAATGCCATCCCCACGCCCAGAGACCTTAGGGTAAAATTTCCCTGTAGCCCCCTGAGCTTCCCCCCCTCTCATTAAGCTACCCGCACTTCTCGACTCTTGTCCGACCTAGCCTCTCTCTCATACCTCTTGAAGATCCTTGATTTTTCCGTTGCTAATGCTCTCCAACCTTTTATATATATACTCCTATCCAGCCTACCTTCACTTAGTAGGCCAGAACAACATTAGAACTTTACTAACCCCTTGCATGCCATCTATTCTCTTACAACCCATTCACAACCCTGCACCCCATGGTCGTCGGTGCGAGGCTCGCCGCCTCGCCAGTAATTAATTTCTATTGCCATACTTCCAGATAAATGTGGCAGAGTTAGCAACCAGTCTCCACCACATCCAGCAAGCCATGCAATTAACAGCCAACCGATTACACCCAGCTAGCCAAGGCACCTTCGGTTTTGATATTAAGAACACCCACACCTGTCTCATAAACAGAGGGTTATTACAAACACTGGTGATATGGCAAGCCCCTAGCCACAGCCGCCGGACGACCATCCCAGAGGGAGAGCGCCCGGCTACCCCTTTTTACCCACCCGAGGAGGGAGACCCCCACCCCCACGGAGGTATACCTGACCCCTGTTTTGACTTCCGGGTCATTGCCAGGTAGCCTAGGAATTCTTCCTATCAATGAACTAACCATGCATGTCTAACCCCCTTACTCACTTCTCTATACCCACAATAAACCATCCACCTGTTTTGCATACTCGGATAGTCAAATTAGCACCTCAGCTATGCAATAGAACAAAGACTGAGCAATATAAGAGAGACGCCCCTATCACAGCTGTCCCAGTCCTCCCCGCAAAGTAGATCCAGTCTCCCTTCCATAAATACTTCCAGTATAGCCAAAATAGTACCTTTTACTAAGGCTCAGTTACATCACAAATTGAAGGCTTCCTATAGCCATGTGCCACAACAGTAATCACCATCTTACCCAGTCCCCACATCTATTGAGAGCTCAAATAAGTCCATAAGACTCGAGATCCCTATTGTCTACAGGGTCCAGAACCGAGCCTATAAACCTAGCTCCCGCCCCCAGTCAAATCAGTTGAAAGTTAGACACCAACCAGTGGTCACTACCCTGAAGTTAACCTCTAGCTCTGCCCTTGTGTTGTTCCTGAGTCGAGAGATTCCCGAGCCGGCAGACTCCATGGCAGAAGTTAAATAGAAGAGCTGTCCATGTACAAGTCCCAACGTGCATCTTATAACCTTCACACAAATTCGTGGGTATATAAGTGTGTAACCAGCACCGATCGTCAAGAGATCCGACTTGAGAACTTCCTACATTTTGGACCACCTGGACGGCCGAGGAACCAGTCGTTAGCCCCAACATCACCGGAAGCAAGATAACTAGGACCAGACCTACAAATACTATTCAAGATTAATGTTACTAGTACTAAGTGTTATAGTACCAGTTTGACACTCACTTATTAACTTTCTATGAAGTGGCTATAACCTTGCCCAGTGTACTCATATTTAACCATTCCATTTGGGACATACTAAGCGTATCAGTGTTCATTAATTAATAGGCGACATTGACTCTCGTAATTACCTTATTCAGATATTAAAACCCTAGTGATATCTAACGTTCGCCCACTGATTTGTGTTCTACGTATTTCTGCCATAAGAATATAAATCTTAGATCAGTACCCCCATGAGGTTACTAGAGATTCCGTGTTCTAAAATATACGCGTGTCTAATCCTAACTGTGAGCTGCTACTTGGGCACGCGACCAGCCAGTAAGAGGTAAAATCAGTGAAATTGAATTACATGAATATATTGAGGTCTTCCAGTATAATAAAACTTGCTAACTAAACCCGTGATCAGAAGAGTATACCTGAACGTTGGAAGTGGGAGACTAGGCTCCATCCAGATCCGCTAATGCTAGCAGTTCCCTTCTATTATTTGTTTTGTACGAAAATTACTATTTTTCTATGCTCTTTATTCATCTACTTAAATAAAAGTGATCGTGTGTCGTGTTACCGTGTGTTTATTTTGTGTTCTCTATTCCTCATACCTTGTATTGTGCATGCAGCCTTATATACCCAGTCAGATAGAACCCACATTACCCAAGTTAATCCTGTAGAAAATCAGGGCATAACATTGACGGCAGCGGTGGTTCTTGATTTGGATAAAAGGTTGCATTACATTGCAAGTTTGGAACAGCCAGAACACGATAACATCATGGTGCACCGTTCTCACATTCCCATCCCTCATTATGATGGAGAAACTTATGAGATCAAAACATTCATGGACATAGTGAAACCCGTACTTGACCTAGTTTATACCACGGACGCAGAAAAAATAGCCGTAACCTTAACGCACCTGGGAAAAGCCGTTTCCCTGGTTGCCTATCAAGTGCACCCTGCTCTCACCTGGGACGAATTTCGCCCAATAGTGCTAGAAGCCATTAAGCCTTCGTTGGGCGTTTTCGTGGCCCACACCCATATCCAAGACACTAAATTCGAAGGCGATTTAGATGCCACTGTGAATAAGATTGCCCAACACATAAAAATTTCTTTCCCCACGTTGACCAGAATCCAAAAAGAACAACAAATTCTGGTCAACCTTGTATCTATATTGCCCTCAGCAGTAAAAGACCATTTCCGTGTGCACGATTTCGTCGGATACCAAAAAGATCTCATCACGATCCGACGTATTTTGGCCGTGCGCACAGAAGCACCCACCCAAATCGCTGCAATCAAGAGGTTTCCCACGCACCCGCAGCAAACCGACCACCAAAACTCCAAGAATGCCTACCCAGCCTCATCCTTCCACAACAGACCCACCTACCCTTCCGGCAAGCCCCAACCCAGTAGACCCCGGTTCCAACCTACCCAGCCACGCAGAATCTTCAACCGGAACAGGAACTACAACACCTACCAAAGTAAAAACCCTAACTTAGTAATTATCAACCCCTATGATTTCCCTGCCTGTAATGCTCAGTGTGCTTTCCATCAAATTCGTGACTCAGCCAAACCTCGCCCCTTTACTCCTCGCATTTCTGTAAATGAAGAGGAGTTGGGACAAGAGGAAGAGATGGAAGAAAGACACACTGGAGAAATAGCCCCTAACATGACCTCAGAGGATACTGAGGAAACCCTGGAGGAGGTAGATACCGATTCCCAGGATTTTTAAAGTACCCCCCGCCCAAGATGGCCTCGGCGGGGGACGCCATAACTGACCGCACTGCCCCCATTTATTACATGGCAAAAATCAAGGACATTCCTGTCCGCTTGTTAATCAACACGGGAGCTGCCAAGTCATGTTTGTTCAAAAATTACTATGATCAACACCACCGAATATTTGGCCCTTTGTTAAACACCAAAGCAGAACTAATCTCAGCTGCTGATACTTACTTAAATCTCCTAGGAGACACTTTGCCCTTATCAGTAACTACTCCTGCCCCCCATGCTCGTTGTTATCACACATTCACAGAATTTTCCTCCAACTGTAAACATTACGATGGTTTCCTTGGACTTGACCTCCTTCAAAAACTCCAGGCCCAGGTCGACTGCGGCCAAAGACTGATATCATTACAAAAATTCCAACCCAAAGCCTCTGACAAACCCATCACGCAGAAACCCATTCATAAAAAAAAAAAACACCTTCCCCCTCAACAAACCCTGAGTCAGGGTTACCAAATTGCAGCTAGCACTAAGGTGACTCCTAAATCTTCCCCTTGCCCTGACTTCCCTCCAAATCTCACCCCATTCAGTAAACAAATGCCTCAACAAACGAAAGAAGACAAGTCCAAGCAACTCCCTCTCGGTAATTCCCTCCATTCTCTTCATTCTGTCCCGGATAAATCCTCCCATGTTTTCAGGACAGACTCTGATATATGTAACCATCATTCCATCCAATGTTTATGTACGCATGTTTCCAGGAAAAATGCCGATCAATGTACCCAACAAAATTTCCTCCATGTCCCCAGAAATGTTCAGCTATCCCACAACCCACAACAATTCCCTTGTGACAATTTTCCGTCAATAGCTCCCTTGCCCCCCAACACAATTCACACCCCTAGAAAAATTCACAACCCCACACTTGACTCACCCTCTCATGACAAACAAACCCACCCGCCCCACATCATTTTTAACCAGACCTTGACTGCCACCAAGAAAGTTCCCCACGTTCGTTCTGTGAACAACACCACATCAATACACCAGTCCTCCACCAATAACCCATGTTCTACACCTAACATTTTCCCCACCAACCCTCCACAGTCCCCCAAAAAAATTCCGTTTTCTAACTCGCTCACCTCTCACCACTCTGAACCACCCGCACGCGCCGTTAATCCCCCCTCACGCGTGCCGACCGAGAGACACAACCATGTTCCCACCATGCCCCCAGAAATGCCCAGCTAGTCCACACCCACCCCGATTCCCCTTGTGACAGTTTTCCGTCAGTAGCTCCCTTCCACCCCCACACAATTCACACCCCTAGAAAACTTCACAACCCCACACTTGACTCGCCCTATCCTGACAAACAAAACCACCAAATCCATATAAACTCCAAACAAACCGTCACTGCCACCGATAACGCTCCCCAAATTCCTTCTAACCACCACATGTCCTTACATCAGTCCTCCAACAATAACCCATCTTCTATATCTCACGCTTCCCCCACCAACCCTCCGCAGTCCCCCCAACAACTCCCGTTTTCTAACCCCCTCACACCACGTCCCACTGATCCTCCCACACGCGCCGTTAATCCCCCCCTCACGCGTGACCCCACCAAAGCGACCTTGCCCCCCTTATAAGTAGCAAGCACCTGCTCGCCAGTCAATCCCCCACCATCATTAGCCCAGCTGTAGTTCAGGATAAATGCCAAATTCCCCCCCACCATCAAAAATGGGTGAACCTGCGGCCCATACCCCAAACGCACATGATATTTTCCCCCACTACCACGTCCCCCCAACCCCCATCGTTGCCTCTTACAACCCGCCATCATTTCCGCTCGCATCAACCACATTCTCGTGGCAAATATCTCAGAAGAATCCCTGATACTACCAAAAGGTCTCATTATAGGAGACCTCGAAACTTTCGATGACCTCCCCATAGATTTTAACGACACCCCTACCAGCCTCCAATTGCTCCCTCTCCCTGAGACATTATCTGACCACCAAAAGAACGGCATGTACGACCTACTTCTGGAATTCAGTGATGTGTTTGCCCAACAACCCACCGAAATCAGACAGACTGATGTAGAACAACACATTATTAACACCACAGGCCCCCCCATACAACGTCAGGAAGAGGAACGCCAAGTCCAGGAAATGTTAGAGGCCGGGATTGCCACCCCGTCCATTAGTCCCTGGTCTTCCCCTGTTGTCTTAGTCAAAAAGAAAGATGGGACAACCCGTTTTTGCGTCGATTACAGGAGGTTAAATGACGTAACCATAAAAGACGCTATGCCCTTACCCCGAATAGACGATTCCCTTGACTCCCTACACGGATCCAAATGGTTCACTACCCTCGACTTGCAAGCAGGGTATTGGCAAGTACCTATCAAGGCCGAGGACCAAAAGAAAACAGCATTTTCCACTAGTGGTGGCCATCACTATGAATTTAACGTCCTACCTTTTGGCCTTTGTAACGGACCCGCCACTTTCTCCCGTTTGATGGAAGCGGTATTACATGGCCTAACCTGGGAAACCTGCCTAGCCTATCTGGACGATATTATTGTGTACTCACCAACCTGGGAAGAACACCTCCTCAGGTTGAGACAAGTCCTCCAAAGAATCCGAGCCGCCGGGTTGAAATTAAAACCCTCAAAGTGCATGATTGCCCGGAATAAGGTAGATTTCCTCGGACACGTGATATCTGAACATGGTATTGCGCCAGACCCAAAGAAACTTCAAGCCATACAAAACCAACCCCCACCCACCACTGTTAAAGGAGTACGTTCGTTTCTAGGTTTAGCCACATACTAGACGTTTCGTCCCCAACTTTGCCACAATAGGCAGACCCCTCCACCAACTCACCCACAAAAACACCCCGTTCATCTGGACACCTGAAAGAGACCTCGCGTTTAACACTTTGAAGCAAAAGCTAATCCAAGCCCCGATTGTCGCTTTCCCTGACTACCAAAAACCTTTCCGTCTTTATACCGACGTATCTCTGTACGCCATGGGTGCAGTTTTAGCTCAAGTCAGAGACGGAGAGGAACATGTGATAGCGTATGCCAGCTCCACCCTCACCCAACCACAACAGAATTACGCAGCCACCAAGAGAGAGTGCTTAGGGATAATTTGGGCACTCAGCCACTTCCGGTCATTTGTGTTGGGCTCAAAACTCGACATAATCACCGACCATCAATCTTTACAATGGCTGCGTAGGTGCGAAACTAACTCAGCCATTTTGGTACGTTGGAGGGAGACACTAGAGGACTACGACTTTACCATACAATATCGTCCAGGCAAACTCCATACCAATGCAGACGCCCTGTCACGTTTGCCAGTACCAAAAGACCCCCCCACCAACCTAGCCGCCTTACAAAACACTGAGTTAGTATCTACCCCCACCCCCCGACATAATGCCCCCTCAGCCCCCTCCCTAATTCAATCTTGGGAAGCAAGAATCAGACCCCCCTGGATACCGTTAAATGTCTTCAGGGGACTGACTCGCTGGGGAGATCAACTTGCCACCGACACTGGTCACATAACCTTGGACCCCACCATTGCCCATGACTACATGATTGCCATCCACGAGGGAAACGGCATACACCTTGGACAAAAGAAGATGTTAAAGATCTTCACAGAACAATACTGGACCCCCAACCCCTCCAAAATTGAACAACGAGTGACAGAATCCTGCAAACCGTGTTTATTGGGAAAGGATAGATCACGCACCCCAGGCCCAGCTGGTACCTTGTCGGCTACCAAACCGTTCCAAGTCCTATCCCTCGACATCATGGGCCCGTTTCCTCCTTACGCTGGCAAGCGCTATATCGTCACCTTTGTGGACGTCTATTCAAAGTTTGTAATAGCCTGCCCAGCTAAAGACCACACAGCCACCACAGTCGCCACACTGCTTGCCACAGAAGTATTCCCTATATTCGGTCTGCCCCTTGCTCTTCTATCCGACAATGCCCCCGAGTTTAGTGGACATGTTTGGCAACAGTTCACCCAACAATGTGGCATTAAGATTAAACACTCATCCCCATACTGGCCTCAAGATAATGCTATATGCGAACGCAGCCATCGCACCATCAACAATCAGTTGCGAACAAAAATGATTGCTCTTAACACCACAGACTGGCCATCACAACTAAAAATGATACAATGGGGCATGAACACCTGTCCCCGAGAAGACGGTATTTCCCCTCATGAACGTGTTTACGGCGTAGCCCCTCTGTTACTGCCGTTCCACCACCACGCTCACCTTCCCTCCACCACCTCCACAATTGACCCATTGCAACATCTGCAAAACACCCTCCATACTGCCCAAACCTGTCAGGACACCAAAACTGATAACACCAATGACAAAAACCCTTTCGCCATCCATGACACCGTAATGGTAGCCAACCTCCCTATCACCAACAAATTAGGCCCTCGCTATGTCGGGCCCTACACCATCACACAAGTCCCAAACGCCTATCAAGTCACCATCGACTATCACGGCGTGACTTGCACGTTCCGAACTAGATTCGTCCGAGCTTTTAAACCACTCCAACCACAAGACAATACCCCACCCCACACGGCTGCACCAGAATTAAACACCCCTACTAAACCGTACACTCCACCTATGAAAATCCCCACACAAACCCCTAAGGACCTAAGCCCTCCGACACCGAACAGACAGATCATTCCTCAACATACCCCCCGCACTAACCTCCACAAACCCCAAGCCCCCACTATCACACCCTCCTCCACCATGACACCTTCGTTCACTTCTGATAATCAAGTACCTCCCGCGCTTATCCAAATACGAAAGCCTCCCCCCACAACCCCGACCACAACAGAGACTCTGCCGTCTAGCCCTGACATACCTTCCCCAGGCACCACACTAAGAAAACCACACACCCCACCCAAAACCAAATACACACCCAAACACACCACACAATCTACCTCAGTAACCTCACGCTACAACCTACGCCCACGACACAAACTTTTAAAACCTCCAGGAAACACACCCTGCTAACCAAATTCCATAGGGGTGCCAGACCACTAACCTCCTCCTCTTCTTCTTCGTCGACTTCTCCTCCACAAAGGGAAAGAAGACGAATAATCACCCCTAAACACCATAAACCCTCTAACTATAGCCCAGAAGTAACCACCCCCACCCCCGCAACAAAACACATACCTTCCTCGTCAACCTCATCCCCTCTCAACCCCCACCAAAAAACACCCATAAAACTGCCCACTGCCACCACCAGCAAATCACCAACCTCACCAAACGACACACCCCACACACGTCCCTACCCCCAACCCTCCAACTTAAATCTACACTCCCTACCCACCCGTCTAGCCCCCCCCCCCTGCATCCGCCCCTTTCCCCTCCACGATCCCCACCACCCCACCCACACATCGACCAACCTCCTCATCTCACCGAACCCCCAACCAACCAACCCCTAAGGAATCCCCCCCCCACAAAGTCACCCCTGAGAGAACCCCCACATGTCCTTTACATGTAAAACGTTCTTCCCCTCAATATAAAACATCGTCGAGCGACTCAAGTCCCACGACAAACATCTACCTTCCCACCAGGACCGCCAGAGGTAGAATAATCAACAGACCCATCAGATTTAAAGACAGCGATACAAAAATAACACCCCGTTCTGCCGACTGGGAGGCTCTCCGGCAGTACTTCTTTGATTTCCCATGGAATGATTTCTGCTACCGTGGCCGGGCACCCTCGGAGAGTGCTGAACACATTACCGAGGTAATCCTATCGGGCATGGAAGCATACATTCCATTCTCTTTCTCTCAGACTAATGCTAAAAAATCTTGGTTTACTCACGCCTGTTCTACTGCTGTCCGCAATAAGGAGGAAGCATTCAAACGGTACCGACGCCTTAAAACTCAAGACTCTCATTCTTCTTATGTTTCTGCCCGGAATCAAGCCAAATCTGTTCTTCTACTTGCCAAACACTCTTTCATCAATAATAAATGCACTGAACTATCCAACTCTAGCTCTTCCCAAGCTTTCTGGCATCTAGCCAAAAACCTCTCCAACAATTTCTCTTCCTCATCTTTCCCTCCCCTTTCCCACTCTGATGGCACAACCATCACTTCTTCCTCTGACAAAGCTAAACTCTTCGCTCAAACTTTTACTAGAAACTCCACCTTGGATGATTCCGGTGCTATTCCTCCCTCTCCGCCCTCCTCTCTCTTACTTATGCCTAATATCCTAATCTCTTCTAAAGATGTACTTTCTACCCTCTCTGGGCTTAACACTAATAAGGCGTACGGTCCGGATGGTGTTCCTCCTGTTGTTCTCAAAAACTGTGCTTCCGTGCTGACTCCCTGCCTAGGCAAACTCTTTCGTCTCTGTCTATCCTCTAACGTCTTCCCTTCATGCTGGAAGTTTGCTCACATTCAACCTGTCCCAAAGAAGGGTGACCGCTCTCAACCGTCCAACTATCGTCCAATTGCTCTCATCTCTTGTCTTTCTAAAGTTTTTGAAACTATTCTTGCTTCCAAATTTCTTAAGCATTTCTCTTCTCATAATCTGCTCTCAGATCGCCAGTATGGCTTCCTTAAGGGTCGCTCTACTGGTGATCTTCTTTCATATCTTACTAACTCTTGGTCATCCTCCTTTCGGGACTTCGGTGAGACTTTTTCTATTGCACTAGACATATCGAAAGCCTTCGATAGAGTCTGGCATAAATCTTTAATTTCTAAACTACCCTCCTTCGGTTTCTATCCCTCCATCTGTACCTTTGTCTCTAATTTCCTTTCCGGCCGTTCCATAGCCGCGGTTGTGGACGGCCATTGTTCACTTCCTCACCCTATAAACTCCGGTGTTCCTCAGGGCTCTGTCCTATCTCCTATTCTCTTTCTAATTTTTATAAATGATCTCCTTAACTGTACCTTAATTCCCATCCATTCATACGCAGACGACTCAACCTTACACTACTCCATTAGTTTTTCAGAACGCCCCAGCCAGCAATTCCTCAACGACAAACGTAATGAAGCCATAGAACTCTTAAATTCTGATCTAAATACTATTTCCAATTGGGGCAGAGAAAACCTTGTTAACTTTAATGCTTCCAAAACCCAATTTCTCCATCTATCTACCCGTCAGGATCTCCCAGCGGACTATCCCTTATTCTTCAACAATACAAAAATCAACCCTTCATCTTCTCTCAATATTCTTGGTGTCTCTTTTTCTTCTGCTCTCATTTGGAAGGACCATATTACCAGTCTTGCTAAGGCAGCCTCCCAGAAGCTGGGTGTGCTCAACCGCCTTAGGGGGTTCTTTTCCCCTGCACAGCTTCTTGCTCTGTACAGGGGCATAGTGCGCCCTTGTATTGAGTATTGTTCACATGTGTGGGGAGGTTCCTCTCACACCGCTCTCCTAGACAAAGTTGAAAGGAAGGCCTTTCGTATCATTAACTCCCGTCCACTCACCAACTCTCTGCAATCTCTCTCTCTCCGCCGCAATGTTGCATCTCTCTCGCTATTCTATCGCTACTATAATAATCAGTGTTCCTCAGAGCTATCCCAGTGCATACCACCTCCTTTACGTAGGGCACGTGGTACCCGTCTTGCAACTCAATCCCACCCCTACTCTGTGCAACTCTCCAACCCAAGAGTGAAACGTTACTCTCAAACTTTCTTCTACTCAACAGCTGAGCTCTGGAACTCTCTCCCAAAATCAGTCTTTCCCTCTTCCTATGACTTAAATTGCTTCAAACTCCGTGTGTCCAGGCATTTTGGCTCGAACGTCCCTTGATTTTGGCCCTGTCACTCTTTCAACTATGGGGGAGGCACTCGCTATAGGCAGTAATGCCTTTTGCCTCCCTCAATCACATAGAAAAAAAAAAAAAAAAAAAAAAAAAACTCAGGACCCAAGCCACACAACACACACACCCCCTCCTTCCCACACACCTCCTTCACCCACCTTACCTAAACCGATCTTGCGCATTGCCTCACTATATTTTCCCAACCTACAACACCGCCCAAGAAAACCCCCAAAAACCCAGACTCACATTCCCCCTTCATCCCCAGCTCTGTTGTCACGCGTGAATCCCCCTTCGGTTAGTAACCCATTCACCACACTAAACAGACCTCCTGTCAATCCCACACACCTCACTCCGACCCCCACGGGGGAAAGCTACAAACCATTCATACGGAAGGTTAAAGTAAAAACCCCCACTGGACACTTAGCCTGCCTAGGCAAACTCTTTCGTCTCTGTCTATCCTCTAACGTCTTCCCTTCATGCTGGAAGTTTGCTCACATTCAACCTGTCCCAAAGAACGGTGACCGCTCTCAACCCTCCAACTATCGTCCAATTGCTCTCATCTCTTGTCTTTCTAAAGTTTTTGAAACTATTCTTGCTTCCAAATTTCTTAAGCATTTCTCTTCTCATAATCTGCTCTCAGATCGCCAGTATGGCTTCCTTAAGGGTCGCTCTACTGGTGATCTTCTTTTATATCTTACTAACTCTTGGTCATCCTCCTTTCGGGACTTCGGTGAGACTTTTTCTATTGCACTAGACATATCGAAAGCCTTCGATAGAGTCTGGCATAAATCTTTAATTTCTAAACTACCTTCCTTCGGTTTCTATCCCTCCATCTATGCCTTTGTCTCTAATTTCCTTTCCGGCCGTTCCTAAGCCGCGGTTGTGGACGGCCATTGTTCACTTCCTCACCCTATAAACTCTGGTGTTCCTCAGGGCTCTGTCCTATCTCCTATTCTCTTTCTAATTTTTATAAATGATCTCCTTAACTGTACCTTAATTCCCATCCATTCATACGCAGACGACTCAACCTTACACTACTCCATTAGTTTTTCAGAACGCCCCAGCCAGCAATTCCTCAACGACAAACGTAATGAAGCCATAGAACTCTTAAATTCTGATCTAAATACTATTTCCAATTGGGGCAGAGAAAACCTTGTTAACTTTAATGCTTCCAAAACCCAATTTCTCCATCTATCTACCCGTCAGGATCTCCCAGCGGACTATCCCTTATTCTTCAACAATACAAAAATCAACCCTTCATCTTCTCTCAATATTCTTGGTGTCTCTTTTTCTTCTGCTCTCATTTGGAAGGACCATATTACCAGTCTTGCTAAGGCAGCCTCCCAGAAGCTCGGTGTGCTCAACCGCCTTAGGGGGTTCTTTTCCCCTGCACAGCTTCTTCCTCTGTACAGGGGCATAGTGCGCCCTTGTATTGAGTATTGTTCACATGTGTGGGGAGGTTCCTCTCACACCGCTCTCCTAGACAAAGTTGAAAGGAAGGCCTTTCGTATCATTAACTCCCGTCCACTCACCAACTCTCTGCAGTCTCTCTCTCTCCGCCGCAATGTTGCATCTCTCTCGCTATTCTATCGCTACTATAATAATCAGTGTTCCTCAGAGCTATCCCAGTGCATACCACCTCCTTTACGTAGGGCATGTGGTACCCGTCTTGCAACTCAATCCCACCCCTACTCTGTGCAACTCTCCAACCCAAGAGTGAAACGTTACTCTCAAACTTTCTTCTACTCAACAGCTGAGCTCTGGAACTCTCTCCCAGAATCAGTCTTTCCCTTTTCCTATGACTTAAATTGCTTCAAACTCCGTGTGTCCAGGCATTTTGGCTCGAACGTCCCTTGATTTTGGCCCTGTCACTCTGTCAACTATGGGGGAGGCACTCGCTATAGGCAGTTATGCCTTTTGCCTCCCTCAATCACATGGAAAAAAACAAAAACAAAATATATATATATATATTCTTTAATACATACGAGGTTGAAAGAAATGGCAATTTCTGCGTTGGAAATTTTATTATTCAAAGTTTCCAGGTCTCTGATGAGTTTTCGCTGGGTGGCAGGAAGTAGATGAAGGAGATGAGCAAAATTCATGGTGGTACAGGGTTACATTAATGTACATGATGATACAGGATATACGACGCGTTTCACTGGACAACCAGCATTATCAAGTAAGGATAGAATGATATAAAAGGTAAACAGGAAGGGTATATATAGAGGGTGGAGGATCAGAGGAGGCGAAAATCAGGGGGCAAAAGTCTGCTATTTCTTTCAACCTCGTATGTATTAAAGAACATTTATTACCTGGCTTTACTAACATATATATATATATACATATATATTAACATGCTTCCAATATCCACGAACGGTAATGTTATTATATTTGTTCAATTTAACCCTTTTCATCAGTTATCCTCCCCTCTTTGTGTGGTTTTTTTTTTAAAAAGACCTCCGTCTACGTATTGTGAAAAACCTGTTATCCTCCGGCAAATTGTGGGGTTGAGTGAGTGAAGGGGGGGACAGTGAATGAAGGAGGATGCATGTTTTTCATAATACGTGTTGCTAGCCCCAAACGCGCGAGCAACTGTGGCTTTCAACCATCCGACACATCCCCTTTTATTAATGTGTATCACACATGTTACATACAAATAAAGTTTATGTTTTGTTTTACCCTACTGTGGAAAGACTACGGATACACCACTCCTGCCGGGGCCTCACGCAGTGGCATGACCCAGTCCTGTCGAACTGAGCTCATGACGCTGGTGGCATTGCCCCGGAGGATAGCCATCCCTAGTCTTTGCTTGAGCCAGAGGGTTTCCCGGGGTTCTCCTGAAACTTCTCTGATTTTACGGCCTATTTCATTCACCATCTTAAGGGTGGTAGGGCCGAAGACTCCTGAAGTTTCGAATGCCAGGGGCTCGAACTGATGAATTCTGGCGATGGCTTGATATTTTTCTCGCTTTTTATTTTCTGCTATCCGGGCGGCTTCACCTGCTTCGTCGGCGTTTCTGGCGGCGTTGGTTGTGGAGAAAGTGTCAACACATGTGGCATCCCACACGAGGCACCGGCCATTCTTGTAAGGGTAAGTGGTCATCCCATCTGGCCGTTTGCCGTCTTCTCTGTGAAGTCCATGTGGTTCGAGGATTGATGCGCAGTTAGCACTCTGCAGGGCCCGTTTTATGACATCATTTAGTGCAGAGTGTCTTGGCAGGCGGCCTGCGTTGTAATTACATGACAAGGCATGGTGACCTTGAGCATCCATCCTCCCATCACACTTGCAAGTGTGTGGGTGACAAACTGCCGCACCCACTCTGAGCGCGATGGCGACCCGGAGCGCTTCAGCATCCAAGTGAGTTCCAAGAGGTGGGATGGGGATGGCGTGTAACCACAAGCCACTCTCCGAACGGGCGGCTGCCTGGAGGCGTGCTTTTGCAACCTGGTCTGCATTGGTTAGGAGATTTTCTTGTGTTTTCTTCGCCGAGATGGTATCCCACGCTTTCTGCTTGCTCCTGGAGGTACCCTGAGGCTCCTCCTCTACTCCTGTACTTCCCTTCCAGGTGTTAATCGCTGCTGTTACGTCCCCGTTAAGTGTCATTCCGGGTTTAGAATAAAGGATGGACAATACGAGGTCGTTGGTCGCGATGAGGGAAGAGATAAAGGCTGGGGAGGCAATATCCGAGGCTCTCCGTATGCCCAAGCCCCCGAGGCGGACAGGAAGGGTGGCTTGTGTCCAGGCCTGTTCTTTAAATTCCACGTTGGTGATGCTGGTCACTGCATCTCGGATTATGCTGTCTAATTCTTGGAGGCCGCCGTTGTTCGTGTAAGTCATCGATGTGCGCAGGAGGTATTGGAGTTTTGGGATGGAGAAACAGTTCTTGAGCAGGGCCAGAGCTGAGTGGGCATCGATGTGTATCAGGCGACTCACGAGACGTTGAAGCTCCTCCTTTTTAACTTGAAGTGCTGGTGGGATTGCTGCCAGAGTTAGTGGGGAACCTAATAGGGTTTGCTGGTGCTCCTGAAGGATCTTTACATCTGGCAATATGTTTCGGAACAGGGCCTGAGTCTCTTCTTCTTGTTCACGTGTGTGGTTGAGGAGAACAAGTTCACATTTGGTGTCATTTATCACTAGCCCGGCCTGGCCGAGGTCAGTTATGATGTTATTTAGGTCAGTTAGAACGTTCTCTACTGACCCACCCAAGGTTGCATCGTCCAGGTACCATACATTCAGCTCTGACCTTACTTTGTTAGCTGCTGCATCCACCCCTATTGAGAAAAGAGCAGGACCACCTGGATCTCCCTGCTGTAACCCGGTCTCTGATGGGATTACCGTCTCGCCAAAAATCAGGATTGAAGGTTTGGAATAAGCCTGCCAAAGTAGGGGGTACAGAGTGGGGATGTGTTCTTGAGCTGCACGGAGGAAGACATCCCTGCGAATGCTGTTGAATGCGTTCCGCATGTCAATCTTTAGAAGCACTCGTTTTTCTTGGGCTTGGCTGAGGTAGGTGCGGGTTGCGTGTACAGCAGCTTCACACCCCCCTGGAGTTCCGAAACCTAGTTGAACTGGTCTTAAGTGTTGACCTAGGCCATTCGAGAGTGGTTTCAAACCCACCTTTGTGGCAAGGCGGCGGAAGGTGTTCCCTACTGCTATTGGGCGCACACCGCCATCTTTCTTTGCCAGTGCACAGAGTGATGCCCCAAAAAATAGGGGTGTGGCACAGTCGGGTACTTCCCCTCTTAAAACCATGTTGATGAATCTTTGTGTGTTGTATTTTTTGTAGTGTTTTATGTATGGTGAAACATAAATGAAATACAAAATATGCTCTTTCTTGTTTTCCCTTGTGTTATGGCATTTGTTTGTTTCTCTGGTTTTGGTCATTGTATTTTAGATTTTAGATTATGCACGTGTAATAATTTTATTTTTATTTTGTGTTATTGTAATTGTTTGTTCTTATTTACTTATAATTTATTTTGATCTTGTGTTATTTTATTTGTTCGTATTATTTATTTTATATATTTGTTATTGTATGTGTTTGTTCTTATTTACTTATTATTTATATTTAATCTTGTGTGATCGTAGTTTTTATTTGTTTTATATATAATGTATCTTTAATCTAGTGTTCTTGTATTTGTTCATATTTATTTTAACACTCTTATTTGTATTTATATAGTCTTTATTTCTAAATTCCTTTACATTATCCTATCAATTTAATTCCTAAGCGCATGTAATTGTAAAGAATTAATTTAAAGATATAATTTGCTCGACATGTAATAATTATTTTCTCGTGATAATTAGTAGCGTAAAAGTTCCCCTGCAGTAAATTTGGCAGTCCTCTCATATATTTGGCAGTCCTCTCATATATTTGGCAGTACTCTCATATATTTGGCAGTACTCTCGTATATTTGGCAGTACTCTCATATATTTGGCAGTCCTCTCATATATTTGGCAGTACTCTCATATATTTAGCAGTCCTCTCATATATTTAGCAGTACTCTCATATATTTAGCAGTCCTCTCATATATTTAGCAGTCCTCTCATATATTTAGCAGTCCTCTCATATATTTAGCAGTCCTCTCATATATTTGGCAGTCCTCTCATATATTTAGCAGTCCTCTCATATATTTAGCAGTCCTCTCATATATTCGGCAGTACTCTCATATATTTGGCAGTCCTCTCATATAGTTGGCAGTCCTCTCATATATTTGGCAGTCCTCTCATATATTTGGCAGTCCTCTCATATATTTGGCAGTACTCTCATATATTTGGCAGTCCTCTCATACATTTGGCAGTCCTCTCATATATTTGGCAGTCCTCTCATATATTTGGCAGTCCTCTCATATATTTGACAGTACTCTCATATATTTGGCAGTCCTCTCATATAGTTCTTATCGCTTGTTTTGTTTATCTAATTATGTTTGGATGTTTCTGTGAGGTGTTGATTTGAATGTGACTAATAAGCGTTAATTTTGTCAATGAGTGGATTTGTGTTATAGCCACACACACACACACACACACACACACACACACACACACACACACACACACCACACATCACACATACATACACACACACACACACCCACAGACACACACACAAACACACACCACACACACACACACACGCACACACACACACAGCCCGTAGCCTAGTAAGTAGAGCTCTCGTCTCACACACGAGGGGTCGGGGGTTCAATCCCCGGCCGGGCGGAGACAAATTGGGCTTGTCTCCTTTCATGTGTTAGCCTCAGTTCACCTAGCTGTAAATAGGTACCTGGAATAAGTGGACGACGTTGTGACGTCCCATCTGGGGTTGGCAAAAATGGTACAAGGCGAGATGGGTATCATATGGTTCACCTAAGCTGATGGCTACCTAAGCCTTCGGGCGAGACGGTACCGTCTATAGTGAGAATGGTACCATACAGATCCACCCTAAGCCTTCGTTTCCGATGTCGCCAATTGGCTAAAAATACAGACTACACACACATCCACAGCCATTCCAACGATACATATAACACCTACACATATAGGAGGCGGGAAAATAACGAGCATGCTCACTCCCGCAATACAACTAGAGTAAGTACAACTAGAGTAAGTACACCACACACACACACACACCACACACACACACACACACCATACATACACACACACACACACACACACACACACACACACACACACACACACACACACCACACATACACACACACACACCCACATACACACACACACACACAGCCCGTAGCCTAGTAAGTAGCGCTCTCGTCTCACACACGAGGGGTCGGGGGTTCAATCCCCCGGCCGGGCGGAGACAAATTGGGCTTGTCTCCTTTCATGTGTTAGCCTCAGTTCACCTAGCTGTAAATAGGTACCTGGAATAAGTGGACGACGTTGTGACGTCCCATCTGGGGTTGGCAAAAATGGTACAAGGCGAGATGGGTGTCATATGGTTCACCTAAGCTGATGGCTACCTAAGCCTTCGGGCGAGACGGTACCGTCTATAGTGAGAATGGTACCATACAGATCCACCCTAAGCCTTCGTTTCCGATGTCGCCAATTGGCTAAAAATACAGACTACACACATATCCACAGCCATTCCAACGATACATATAACACCTACACATATAGGAGGCGGGAAATAACGAGCATGCTCACTCCCGCAATACAACTAGAGTAAGTACAACTAGAGTAAGTACATGTAATTCTTAAGACTGTGTGTGTTTGAGGAATGTCTTTGTGTGTGTGTATTAGCTTAGAATTAATGTTGCATTGGTGTGTGTGTGTGTGTGTATATGTAAACCTTGTGTATGTGTGAGAGAGAGCGAGAGAGACAAGAGTGTGTGTAACCGAGAGAGAGTTAGAGTGATGGAGAGAGCGAGAGAATAGTTGTGTGAGTGTGTCTGTGTGTGTGTTTTTTTTTTTTTTTAATATAAATTTATATATTCCAACTACTCCCTCTCGGACATAGGCTGAGAGCCTGCACATCCAACCGTTCAAGACGGTGAAGCCCGTAAGGTCTTGTTCCAGTCTAGGGAGTGAGACACGTGAAGTATTAGAGTTCAACTCACGGCTCGAAGCAGCCCCATCTCTGAAGCTGCTTTGCCTTCGTGCTTCACTGTCTCACCACCTAGACCTAGACTCGGACCCTCACTCTCAGAACGTCACCTATTGAGCAATGAACTCACTAGGCATTTCCCCCCCCCCCCCCCCCCCCGTTGCATATTTTGAATATGGGAATATTCATACAGTGCTATTTAATCATGGAACAATGAGGGTATTTTTTTGGCGTTTTGGTGGGCTTTGTGGTAATGCATTGACACCTAGGTACAGCACAAATTCCATCCCAATTATAGCTTCCTATTGATATATCGGGATTCGAACCCGGGACCATTGGATTACCAGGCCAGTGCGTACCCATATATGTACAGTACGTATATTGTTTGTTATGTGCTCACCCAATTATGTACGTATACTGTATATGTGTAAGCCCCCCCCCCCCCCCTCTCCCAACTGTTGTTTTTTCACACCCAGCTAATTTTTATATTTTGCGTTACCATTTCCCTGATATATTGTAAGCTCTCTTGATTGCCCTGCTGACAGTGCTGTGAAATAATATAAGCCACCCAAGCCTTTACTAAATCCATTTCTTCTTTACTTATTGATTTTGTCTCTTTTTTTTACGTATTCAATTAAAGTTTTGTTTTGTGTGCTATCGTTTGACAATTTGTTTTTAATTGCTTATTGGTTTTCGCTCGCATCATTTGTTTACTTATTGAATTATTATTATTATTATTATTATTTTATTATTTTTTTTTTTTTTTATTATTATTTTTTTTTTTTTTTTTTTTTTTTTTTGGTGTGCTTTCTCTTCGTTCCCCTCCTCCTCGTCCTCTCCTCTCTCCTTCTTTTTATCCTCTTCCTTAACCACTTTCTTCCTCCTCTCTTTTTGCCCTCTTTCCTCTTTCTCCCTTCCTCCTCCTCCTCTCCTCCTCCTCCTCCTCCTTTTCTTCCTTTTCCCCTTTTCTTCCATCACTTTTCCTTTCCGTACTCCCTCCACCATGTCTCCCCCCCCCCTCCCCTCCCCCATTGCATATTGTGTAGAGCAGTCGACGTCTGGAGGAATTTATATATGTATGTAGATTTTATATATACTGTATGTACTGTATATATATGGGTATGTTTGTATATGTGTCTACTCTATGTAGGTATGTATATGGGTATGTTTGTATTGTATGTATTATGTATATGAGTATGTTTGTATGCTTGTATGTACGGAATGTATGTATATGTGCAGGTATGTACAATTTATATGTAATGGTATGTATGTATATGTGTACGTTTGTATGCATGTATGTATTGAATGTATGTATGTATGTATGTATATGGGTATGTTTTTATACATGTATGTACCATGTGTCCGTGTGTGTGTGTGTGTGTGTGTGTGTGTGTGTGTGTGTTATCGTACACTATATGAAAGCAAGAAAGTATGATAGAGTAAAATAAGAAGGAGTGCGTACAAAGCTGATAATCTACTGTCAGAATATTAATGACTAAGCTAAATGGCTTCAGTAGATTAGTAGATCAGAACATTACAAGGAGGGTAGGATTGATGATAGCAGAAGATTGAACAGTACGATAAGGTAGGTATATCAATTAGTAGTTCATTCATTAAATGTACACACAAGGGACTGGGGTTCTCGTAAGAGGCTCCAGTCCTGGTCGCTTTAAGGGGGATGGTTCACTTTTTGGGCGATTTTTGCATGTATTCATTATTTTTATAGTTTCCTCCCTACTGTAGACCTCCATCAAATATAAAAAAAAAGAACATCCATTAGATCCCCCTTCTAGATTAATTTGTACATTTTTCGGTAGAAATTTTTCCGGTCGAAGGCCGGTTCTTCCAACATTACAGGCTCACTATCGTTTGCCAGGGAAAAAATCGACACCTAAATAGCACGAAAAGTCTAAATATTGACGACGAAATGGGGCGAAAGGTCTTATAATCGACTAACTAATGGGGCAAGCATCTTAACATCTGAAAACTAATGGGGCTAAACATGAGGGAGAAAGTGGTCCAGAAAACCGGCCCATCCCCCTTAAAAGAAGAGGCTGGGGTTCTCGAGTTAGGCAAACCCAAGATTTATATTCCCAGTGTATCTGGGTGTATAAACCTTGCGGGGCTCGGGGGCTCCGGTCTTGCATACTTCCTGACTTGTCGATCCTGAATGATCCTCTAGGGTTGATAGCCTCTAAAAGTCCTATTTTAACTAACATTAAATGTACAAAAGCAAGAAACTTTATTAATTGTATTTTTTTTTAAGAGACAATATATAATACAATCAATCAAGTAATTATGTTTTGGAGTTGAGGGTTACGACGATACCGTAAATATTATCAAATATTTATTTGGTGTATGAGCGTTGAGACAACTGTATGATGTTGGCAATGATGCAAACTATATTGTGACCGTAAAAGCAAGGAGGTATATTTAACAGCAAGGTTGATAGTTTCAGTGTTCCTGCTTCTCCGTGTCTCAGGGGGGCGCTACAACCTGTCTGTCCTGTCTGCATGTCTGGATGTCTGTGTCGCTGGGTCCAGTCTGTGTTGTGTTGTGAGGGGGGGAAGGGGGGGGTGGGGGGGGGGCTACACTCCTGTCTGCATGTGTGTCGCTGGGTTCAGGTCTAGGTGTGGCTGTTCGGTGTGTGGGATGTGGGAGGGGGGGGGGGGGGGGTTTACACACATGCTGTCCTGTCTGGCTGTTCTTTTGTACTCTGCTGGCCTGAATTGTATTGCTTTGTGTAGTGTTCTGGGGGGGGGGGTTCTATGTGTATGAAGGAGACAAAAAGCAGGTTGCCAATAACAAGTGTCTCCCCCAAAGACAAGAGTGATTGAGAGCCAAAATTCAAGGAGGTGTGGTCAAAATGCCTGGACACAAGTGTTTTGATGTAAAACATTTCATTGTATTCTATAAGTAATATTTGTATATGGTTCAAGTTATGCACACAGACACATTTTAATAATATATATTAGCTCATTTAGGCAAATAAATATTGGTATCCCCAGCATTGAGGAGCAAACCAAACGCAGATGTAGTGTTAATAATTCAGATTGATGTGCTGACATACAGTATTAATTTTTCTGGCTAAGAGTCGCAGAGCAAGTAGTGTCAACCCAGTCACAGACGAAGGGTTGGGACTTGGAGTACCAGTCAACAGATCAAGTGATTTAGGTCTGTTTTTTATGGACCTCCTTCTCCTCATATTTAGTCCCATTAGTTTGCCAATTTTAATACCTTTTGCCCAATTTATTTGTCAATATTAAGACCTTTCGTGGCAATTTGGGTGTCGAATTTGTTTTCCTTTCGAACGATAGTGAGCCTGTGAGGTAGGACGTTCTATCCTGGACACTGGCTCTCTCGAGGATTAAAGATGACAGTTCGCGTTCTTGAGCTATTTCTCCGTTT
>JBAKBP010020326.1:0-42842 GCA_037953745.1 Lithodes maja | reverse complement strand
CTTTGTTACCATCAGGGGGTATTTAGAAACCTTTAGTTTAGTTACTTCAACCTCTGCAGTTGTCTTTGAGTTAGCTGTGTTGAGCCTATTGGGGATACTTTAAAGCCTTTGTTACCATCAGGGGTATTTAGAAACCTTTAGTTTAGTTACTTCAACCTCTGCAGTTGTCTTTGAGTTAGCTGTGGGCAGAAAACTAATTTTGGAGAGGTAATTATAAGAGTGAGAGAACTCTATTTATTATTGCTAATCTGGCAACCTCTGCGTCATAAATGCGTGAAAGGGTTAAAGGAGCCCACCTCGCTGTTTTTCTCTTTCTCTCCTCTCTTTGGCTTCTATCCATTCGGCCCCATTCAGCCTACTGTTTTAAGACGTTTACCCCCATCCAGATGTCAATATTTTCCTGGCGAGCGGTAGGGAGCCAGCATATATAATTATTTTTTTGACAGCAAGCTAAATTTGTAAATTTTTCGATATCAAAATGTCTCCGGCGAAGCCGGATTTCTCCGTACAATGCTGGCTCGCTATCGCTCGCTAGGAAGAAATCGACACCTGGATGGGGATAAACGTCTTAAAACAGTTGGCTGAATGGGGTCGAATGGATACAAGCCAGGGAAAGAGAGAAAACGAGAGAAAGATAAAATAAAACGAGTTACCCCGTTAACCGGGTTTTCTATGTTCCGTACTCTTATTAATTTCATTTTGTTCCTGGATTCGAACCCACTCACTCCAGGTATGAGAGTTGGGCACCGTAACCACTCGGCCTGGACCAAATATACCTGGAGTGAGTGGGTTGGAATCCTGGTCAGGTTACCTCTCTCTCCCAACCTGTCCGACAGGTAACGGTGTTGGTGTGTGTAATGGTTTAGATGCTTATGTTCTGGGTGTGGTGTCCCGAGTTGGAATCCCGGGAGGACCATAAGTTTTCATTAGTGTATTCAAGTGCATTGGGGTTTGTAATTGATGATTACTGTTAAGAATGAGGTGTTCCTGGATTATCATAGATCTGGTGTTCCTATTTATTCCGGTTTGTTCTTTTTAGGAGTACTGTATTTAACATTTAATTCTCAATGTTTTCTCTTATATTATTTATACAGTATACTGTATAAATAACATATAGTGTACTGTATATTATTTATACAGTACACTGTTTATTTTTATTTAACTTTTGTATTATCTTTTCCCCGTTTTCCGCCGTTATGGTCCGACTCTCACTTTTTGACCTTCCTTCTTTCCTCCCCCCCCCCCCCCCTCTATTACACCTGAGGGGAAGGGGTGAGTCACGCATGCAGTCAACCTTTTCAACTCTCTCTCTCTCTCATGTAGCTACATGAAGCAATATGTAGAATACACCAAATAAGTATATATATATATATATACTGTACAGTATATGTATGGAGTTTTAATGACAAATACGTGTGATGACAGTATGTAGTAAAACTGGCATGAAGAATGAAACAATGGAACACCAAGCAGTCGTATATTCCCTCAAGACAGGGTAAGACCTTACATTTGTGTTTGATAGAATAGACTAAAGATTGGTGTTCCATTGTTTCATTCTTCCTGAGTTTTATTTGCCTATATAGTTTGAAGCGGGTCTGGGTGGGTATTTTTGTTTAGCTTAAATTAAAGTAAGTCGGGGAAAGCGTTTTCGTTAGCTTTTAGGGGCAAACTAGAATACATTGCTCAAAATGGAAAAATCAAGCCAATTCGTCAATAACTAGAGACACTCGGGAGAGCGCGTACCTCTGCCTACGTTACCTACCTACCTATGTCACCTATGTGGAGTTCGCCACTCGTGCTAGTGGCACCGAGGAGCGCTCCGCCCTTTGTTGTTGTTTGATAATTGGTGCAGCAGACTATTTGAAGGGGCGGAACGCTCCCTGCGAAGATGGGCTCGTCTGGCACTTTTTGTAGTTCGACATCGAGGGTTCTCTTGAAGCTGTCTAGCGAGACACCTCTCATGTCTCTCACTCGCCGCGGGAGTTTGTTGAAGAGACGTGGTCCTCTATGTGATAACCAGCCCTATCGCAGAGAGCCCATAGCACCCCGATTTTTCATCTTGGGGATATCGCATTCCCAGCCTCTCCTATCACTGAACTTCATTGCTATTAGGGTATGTAGATTTGGTACAAAACCCTCTCGTTGACGGAAATGTGCGCTCGACTGATTTTCCCCATAAATTGAATAATTTTTTCCTTGGCGCAATCTGCCACCAACTTTCGTGAAGACCGGTTTATAACTGTTTGAGGTAACTTGTGTACAATCAGACTGACAAATTGAGACAAATAATCGTACTTCGTTAGCGGGGTTAATAATTAAACAAAATTATCATAACCCAAAAGATGTCGGATCATATAGTGTTAACACTCACATATACACTACAATTATACTCAAACACATGCACAATCACATATTTGCTCATATGTAAGCTCTCACACTCACACATGGTCTCTGTCTCACACACACACACACACACACACACACACACACACACACACACACACACACACACACACACACACACACACACACACACTCTACAAGGAGAGAGAGAGAGAGTTAGAGAGTTGTATAAGGCCTCATGCTTCTCTGTGGTTGAGACTCACGCTAAATAACTGACACTTACTGTTATCCTTCACCATCCTTCTCTACCGTCTCACCACCCTTCTTCATCACAATCAACACCACTACCATCATCACCATCACCACCACTATCACCACACATTACAATATATCACCACCATCACTCCACCATTACCATCCCTTCACTATCCATCACCATCACCACCACACATTACAATATATCACCACCATCACTATCCATCACTATCACCACCACACATTACAATATATGACCACCATCACTATCCCTCACCATCACCACCACTATCACCATCACTTCACTATCCATCACCATCACCACACACATATACAATATATCACCACCATCACTATCACCACCATCACATTACAATATATGACCACCATCACTATCCCTCACCATCACCACCACTATCACCATCCCTTCACTATCCATCACCATCACCACCACACATTACAATATATCACCACCATCACTATCCATCACTATCACCACCACACATTACAATATATGACCACCATCACTATCCCTCACCATCACCACCACTATCACCATCCCTTCACTATCCATCACCATCACCACCACTCATTACAATATATCACCACCATCGCTATCCCTCACCATCACCACCACTATCACCATCCCTTCACTATCCATCACCATCACACATTACAATATATCACCACCATCACTATCCATCACTATCACCACCACACATTACAATATATCACCACCATCACTATCACCACCACACATTACAATATATCACCACCATCACTATCACCACCACACATTACAATATAATGACCACCATCACTATCCCTCACCATCACCACCACTATCACCATCCCTTCACTATCCATCACCATCACCACCACACATAACAATATATCACCACCATCACTATCACCACCACACATTACAATATATGACCACCATCACTATCCCTCACCATCACCACCACTATCACCATCCCTTCACTATCCATCACCATCACCACCACACATTACAATAATCACCACCATCACTATCACCACCACACATTACAATATATGACCACCATCACTATCCCTCACCATCACCACCACTATCACCATCCCTTCACTATCCATCACCATCACCACCACACATTACAATATATCACCACCATCACTATCCATCACTATCACCACCACACATTACAATATATGACCACCATCACTATCCCTCACCATCACCACCACTATCACCATCCCTTCACTATCCATCACCATCACACATTACAATATATCACCACCATCACTATCCATCACTATCACCACCACACATTACAATATATCACCACCATCACTATCCCTCACCATCACCATCCCTTCACTATCCATCACCATCACCACCACACATTACAATATATCACCACCATCACTATCCATCACCATCACCACCACTATCACCATCCCTTCACTATCCATCACCATCACCATTACCACCACTATGACCATTACCACCACTATGACCATTACCACCACTATGACCATCAGGATAATGTTAGCCAGCCTCAAAGGTAAACAGGCGTCATGGTGTTGAAGGGGTTAAGGGCTACATTATTATGGACACTGTTACTCTTTGTATTAACCCCTTCTGTACCGGCGACGTCTTTGTATTAACCCCTTCTGTACCGACGACGTCTTTGTATTAACCCCTTCTGTACCGGCGACGTCTTTGTATTAACCCCTTCGGTACCGGCGACGTCTTTGTATTAACCCCTTCGGTACCGGCGACGTCTTTGTATTAACCCCTTCGGTACCGGCGACGTCTTTGTATTAACCCCTTCGGTACCGGCGACGTCTTTGTATTAACCCCTTCGGTACCGGCGACGTCTTTGTATTAACCCCTTCGGTACCGGCGACGTCTTTGTATTAACCCCTTCGGTACCGGCGACGTCTTTGTATTAACCCCTTCGGTACCGGCGACGTCTTTGTATTAACCCCTTCGGTACCGGCGACGTCTTTGTATTAACCCCTTCGGTACCGGCGACGTGTTTTATATGTTAGTGTAGCTATATGTAGTAGATTTTGTGCAGTTTAGGAAGGATCTGTGGTGGTAGATATGGTATAGTGAGATAGTTCGCAGCCTGTTCATCGCTGGAGCCCACTTGTCAACTCAATTAAAGCGTCTAATAGTAGCCAGAATAAAGTTAAAATGATGGGGCAGGTACTGAAAGGGTTAAACCGTATAATACATATTTGTTATTATAGTGTGTGTGTGTGTGTCTGTCTGTCTGTCTGTCTCTCTGTCTCTCTCCATAATATTATGGCTATCATTAGAAGATTTGATTCACTTTAGGAAGACTTATTTTTACAAGGTTAATTGAGATTGAATGTGACTCTTTGATTCCTAGAGGGCCATCCGAAGCTGAGTAAAATAGTCTAAAGGAAGCCAGATTAATGAGCAAATTGCGTCATTGATTACTGAAACGGTTATAACAAGTACTGCTAAATGCTATTGATACCTTATATATATATATATATATATCTATCTATTGCCTGACGCCGTGATCCCCGAAGGGGTGGCCACGAACGAACCGCCCCCATGCACCTCTGTCCCCAGTCAGTCGACGCCCCTCCCCCCAACCAGCACCGCCTTCATTCATGTAGTTCCTCACTCCATCCTTCCACCTCATATTCGGTCTACCTCTCCCCCTCTGTCCCTCCACCTCGCTCTCGTACACCCTCTTAGTCATTCTCTCGCTTTCCATACGTTCCATATGGCCGAACCATCTCAAGTTGTTCCTTTTCACACTTTCCAGCACATCTACCTCCACACCACACCTCCTTCTTACTTCCTCATTAGTCTGTCTATCCCTCCATGTAATTCCGCACGCACTCCTTAAGTAATTCATTTCCACTGCTCTCACTCTTGGTCTGAGTCTCTCAACCAACGTCCATGCTTCGCTTCCGTAAGTCAGTGTCGGGATTACCACACTGTCATGCAAGGACTTCTTCACTTCCATACTGACCACCCTATTTCTTGTTACTGCTTTTAGCGTTCCTACAACCCTCTTCCCCTGTTGTACCCTCTCCCGCACCTCTTCATCCATAGTCCCATCTTTACTCAACACACTGCCCAGATACTTAAAAGAGTTGACGATCTCCATAGCCTGACCGTTCAGCTTCACCTCACACTCTGTGACTTCACCCCTTTCGAAGACCATAACCTTGCTCTTGCTATATATATATATATATATATATATATATATATATATATATATATAATTTTTTTTTTTTCCTATATGTATCAGGATTTGGTTTTGTGATTACTGAAATATGTCAAATTAGGCATGTTGCTTTGAGCTATTTACTGACTTCTATATATATATATGTGTGTATAGTAATGTTGTCCTATATATCAGTGACTAACTTATATATTTTGTTGTGTTCCAGGTGTGTTGACGTAGCAGTGTGTAAGGTTGTCAGGACTAGCGGTGAGTAAATAACGCATCACACCACCCATTTTTAAGGGAGCCCACATTTTGGTTTTTTCTCTTTCTATCTCTTTTTCTAGTTTTTATCCATTCGGCCCCATTCAGCCTACTGTTTTAAGATGTTTACCCCCATCCAGGTGTCGATTTTTTCCTGGCGAGTGGTAGCGAGCCAGCATATTTTTACAAATGTTTTGACACCAGGCTAAATTTGTACATTTTTCGATAGCAAAATTTGTCCGGCGAAGCCGGATTTCTTCATTCAATGTTGGGTCGCTATCGCTCGCCAGGAAGAAATCGACACCTAGATAGGGATAAACGTCTCAAAACCGTAGGCTGAATGTGGCCGAATAGATACAAGCCAGAGAAAGAGAGAAAAGGAGAGAGAAAAAAGCAGGTGACCTCCCTTAACTCAACATTTATCCTCAACACTGATCTGGCAGCTTATGAGGTCAACTTTCTATATGCAGTATGTCTGTCACCTAAATTGATCTACCATAAATCTAGTTTCCGATACCAGTACAAAATATCCGAGGAATATTGCCAGAAGAATGTTGATCATCGCGTGTTGACTATAAAAGCTCGTGTGATACCGGCTTAAATTAGGTATATGGAGGAAATAGGGTAGTTAAGGGAGGATTTTCGCTGAACCGTGTTTTTGGGGATCATTCATGTTTAGCCCCATTAGTTTTAAGATTTTAAGACGTTCGCCCCTTTAGTTTGGCGATTGCAAGACCTTTCGACCCATTTTTGTCAATTTGAATACACTCTCTCTCTCCCTTTAAATTCCAATCTCCATAGGATTACTCACCAAACCCTTGTGAAGGCTGAAGTGGGAGAGAGAGAGAGAGAGAGAGAGAGAGAGAGAGAGAGAGAGAGAGAAATGATGTGCCTGAGTCAGTGTGAGTCACTACATGGAGATAAATTAAGGTCATGTGTGCTTTACTGTGTTTGTGTGTCTGTGTTTATATAATTATGTGTGTGTGTGTGCGTGTCTGTTTATGTGTGTGTGTCTGTTTATATATGTGTACTTACTCTAGTTACTCTCTAGTTGTATTGCGGGAGTGAGCATGCTCGTTATTTCCCGCCTCCTATATGTGTAGGTGTTATATGTATCGTTGGAATGGCTGTGGATGTGTGTGTAGTCTGTATTTTAGCCAATTGGCGACATCGGAAACGAAGGCTTAGGGTGGATCTGTATGGTACCATTCTCACTATAGACGGTACCGTCTCGCCCGAAGGCTTGGGTAGCCATCAGCTTAGGTGAACCATATGATACCCATCTCGCCTTGTACCATTTTTGCCAACCCCAGATGGGACGTCACAACGTAGTCCACTTATTCCAGGTACCTATTTACAGCTAGGTGAACTGAGGCTAACACATGAAAGGAGACAAGCCCAATTTGTCTGTGTGTGTCAGTGTGTGCGTGCGTGTCTGTGTTTATATGTGTGTCAGTGTGTGTGTGTGTGTGTGTGTGTGTGTGTGTGTTTGTGAGTGAGACTACAGTTATAGTTTAAAATTCTAAATTTGTGGTATTCGAACTTTGTGTTTATTATATATATACCGTACCAATGTAAACATGTAAGCTATGGTCAATAAACTATCTATCTATCTATCTATCTGTGCCACTACTGTATGTGTGTATGGTCAATAAACTATCTATCTATCTATCTATCTGTGCCACTACTGTATGTGTGTATGGTCAATAAACTATATATCTATCTATCTCTATCTGTGCCTATACTGTATGTGTGTATGTATGTATGGTCAATAAACTATATCTATCTGTGCCTATACTGTATGTATGTATGTATGTATGGTCAATAAACTATATCTATCTCTGCCTATACTGTATGTATGTATGTATGTATGGTCAATAAACTATCTATCTATCTGTGCCTATACTGTATGTATGTATGTATGTATGGTCAATAAACTATCTATCTATCTGTGCCTATACTGTATGTATGTATGTATGTATGGTCAATAAACTATATCTATCTGTGCCTATACTGTATGTATGTATGTATGCAGGATATGTATGTATGTATGTTGGTGTAAGCAAGTGAGTGAGTTAGTTGGGGTAAGTGTTAAGGGTAGGATATCAGACTTAAGGGGAGACGAGTCGCTTTTGTAGACTACCTTCTCCCTCATCTTTAGACCCATTATTTTGGCGATTTTATGAACTTTCGCCCCATTTCTGTCAATTTTAAGACCTTTCCTGCCACTTAGGTGTCTATTTTTTTCCTGGCGAGCGATAGCGAGCCTGTAATTTAAGAGGAACCGGCCTCCGGCTGGGACATTTTTCTACCGAAAAATTTACAAATTTGTCTTGAAAGTAGGTCTAGGGGGCGTCTTTTTAAGCTTGACGAAAGTAGGTCTTGGGGGCGTCTTTTTAAGCTTGACGAAAGTAGGTTTAGGGGGCGTCTTTTTAAGCTTGACGAAAGTAGGTCTAGGGGGCGTCTTTTTAAGTTTGACGAAAGTAGGGGGCGTCTTTTTAAGGTTGACGAAAGTAGGTTTAGGGGGCGTCTTTTTAAGCTTGACGAAAGTAGGTCTAGGGGGCGTCTTTTTAAGCTTGACGAAAGTAGGTCTAGGGGGCGTCTTTTTAAGCTTGATGGAGGTCTAGCGAGGAAACTAGAAAAATAATGTATAAATGAAAAACTGGACCAAAATGTGAAGGATCTGCCCTTAAGGGGTGGTTTTTAGTTTGTTTCCTAGACTTCCTTCAAACTTTAAATTACACCCCCTAGACCCCTTACAAGATAAATTTGTACATTTTTCGGTAGAAAAATGTCGAGGCCGGTTCCTCTTAAAATACAGGCTCGCTATCGCTCGCCAGTAAAAAATCGACACCTAAATGGCACGAAAGATCTTAAAAGTGACATAAATAGGGCGAAAGTTCTTAAAATCGCCTAACTAATGGGGCGAACGTCTTAAAATCTCAAATACAATGGGGCTAAACATGAGGGAGAAAGGGATAATTAAAAAAGTCCCTCAAGTGGAAACCTCCCCTTAAGGTAATGACCCCTTGCCTGTACTGGGTCAAGGAGGAGAACAAGAAGAAGACTTTTTTTTTTATTGTCGTTTAAGGGAGGTGACCTGCTTTTTGTTATTTCTGTCCTTTTCTCTTTCTCTGGCTTGTATCCATTCAGCCAACTATTTTAAGACTTATCCCCATCTAGGTGTCGATTTCTTCCTGGCGAGCGATAGCGAGCCAGCATTATATGGAGAAATCCGGCTTCGCCGGAGAAATTTTTCTATCGAAAAATGTACAAATTAAGCCTGCTGTCAAACACAAATAAAAAATATGCTGGCTCGCTACCGTCCACCAGTAAAAAATTGACACCTGGATGGGGATAAACGTCTTAAAACAGTAGGCTGAATGGGGCCAAATGGATACAAGCCAGAGAGAGATAGAAAAGGACAGAACCAAAACAGGTGACCCCCCCTTAAAGTTAGCTGGAGCGATGAAAGCCTGATTCAAGAGCAGAAACTTTAGAATGGAATCAGTGAGAAGGCAGTGTAATTTAGGAGGAACCACCTTCTCTACCTAGGAACAAATACAAATAAATACATATTTATCTTGAATGAGGTCTTGAGGGTATTTTGTTATGCTTGATAGAGGTTGTGGGGGGGAAATTTAACCCCTTCAGACTCATATGACGCAGAGGTTGCCAGATTAGCAATAAGAAATAGAGTTCTCTCACTTTTATAATTACCTCTCCAAAATTAGTTTTCTGCCCACAGCTAACTCAAAGACAACTGCAGAGGTTGAAGTAACTAAACTAAAGGTTTCTAAATACTCCTGATGGTAACAAAGGCTTTAAAGTATCCCCAATAGGCTCAACACAGCTAACTCAAAGACAACTGCAGAGGTTGAAGTAACTAAACTAAAGGTTTCTAAATACCCCTGATGGTAACAAAGGCTTTAAAGTATCCCCAATAGGCTCAACACAGCTAACTCAAAGACAACTGCAGAGGTTGAAGTAACTAAACTAAAGGTTTCTAAATACCCCTGATGGTAACAAAGGCTTTAAAGTATCCCCAATAGGCTCAACACAGCTAACTCAAAGACAACTGCAGAGGTTGAAGTAACTAAACTAAAGGTTTCTAAATACCCCTGATGGTAACAAAGGCTTTAAAGTATCCCCAATAGGCTCAACACAGCTAACTCAAAGACAACTGCAGAGGTTGAAGTAACTAAACTAAAGGTTTCTAAATACCCCTGATGGTAACAAAGGCTTTAAAGTATCCCCAATAGGCTCAACACCGCTAACTCAAAGACAACTGCAGAGGTTGAAGTAACTAAACTAAAGGTTTCTAAATACCCCTGATGGTAACAAAGGCTTTAAAGTATCCCTAATCGGCTCAAACTCGCGTCATATGTCGGAGAGGGTTAATAATAATAATAATATATAAAGTAGTTAATTAATCTAATTTACTAATTTCACTCATCACACCAAATACCTCGCAAAGAAATGAATGAACGCATGTGATCCCACCGGGATTCGAACCTGGGTTACCACATACCGGTTTTAAACACTCTTAACTATTATACCATCAAGGCATGAACCAATAAATTCAAGTAATTCCTAATTTGGCCTTAAGACTCCCTCTGTGTGTGCCTTCCTTCCACCACCTTGACCCTGTCCAGTCGCTGCAACGGTGCCTCTTATAACTACTACCACTACTATCGTATTACAATCACCACTACTATCACCACTATCACCACCACCACCACTATCACCACCACCACCACTATCACCACCACCACCACTATCACCACCACCACCACTATCACCACCACCATCACCACCACCACCACCACTACTATCACCACTACTACTAGCACCACCACTATCACAACCACCACCACTATCACCACCACCACTACTATCACCACCACTACTATCACCACTACTACTAGCACCACCACCACCACCACTATCACAACCACCACCACTATCACAACCACCACCACTATCACCACCACCACCACTATCACAACCACCACCACTATCACCACCACCACCACCAACCAATGATCTTGTATAACCTCCAACAATGCAGAAATTCCACCATTGCAGTGAAGTTGTGAACAATCTAAAAAATATATAAATAACTTGTTTAGGTCATTGTCATATGTGAGTAAAAGTGTGAGAGTTATCACGGCAATGTCCTCATGGTGTGTGTGTGTGTGTTTGTTTGTTGTGTGTGTGTGTTTGTTGTGTTTGTGTGTATATCTGTGTGTGTTGTGTGTATATCTGTGTGTGTGTGTGTTTGTTGTGTGTGTGTGTGTTTGTTGTGTTGTGTGTGTGTGTGTGTGTGTGTGTGTTTGTTGTGTCTGTGTGTATATATGTGTGTGTGTGTGTTTGTTGTGTGTGTATGTGTGTCTGTGTGTATATATGTGTGTATTGTGTGTGTGTTGTGCGTGTGTGTCATGCTCGGTGTAGTAGTCCTGCATCAAGGAGGGAGTGTAGGGTGTGGCTGGGAGGGTTGGGGGCAGTGTTCTTATACTGTTACTCTAACCCCTATCATGGCTGGTTGGGTTTGTGGGTTGGATGCTCACATGTTAACGCCTAGTCCTTCTTAACACACTCTAACCACACCTTAAGGGGGTAGTACATGCTCGGTGTAGTAGTCATGCATCAAGGAGAGAGTGTAGGGTGTGGCTGGGAGGGTTGGGGGCAGTGTTCTTATACTGTTACTCTAACCCCTATCATGGCTGGTTGGGTTTGTGGGTTGGATGCTCACATGTTAACGCCTAGTCCTTCTTAACACACTCTAACCACACCTTAAGGGGGTAGTACATGCTCGGTGTAGTAGTCATGCATCAAGGAGGGAGTGTAGGGTGTGGCTGGGAGGTTGGGGGCAGTGTTCTTATACTGTTACTCTAACCCCTATCATGGCTGGTTGGGTTTGTGGGTTGGATGCTCCTTAACACACTCTAACCACACCTTGAGGGGATATTTGGATTTATGTGTATTTGTTAATATATATTATTAGCTTCCTCCCAAGACTTCCATCAAGCTATAAAGAATACCCCCCATCGTGATAAATTTGTACATTTTTTGTTAGAAAAGTTTCCCGGCTTTAGGTTCCTCCAAAATTACAGGCTCGCTATCGCTTGCCTGAAAAAAATTGACGCCTAAATGGGACAAAAGGCCTTAAAATCGCCAAAGTTATGGAGTGAAGCTACTATAATCTCCTAACTAAGGAAGCTAAGCACGAGGGAGAAGGGGATCCAGATAAACCAAGCCTCTCCACTGCTTTACTACCTGTATATTCGTCAACTGTTAATATGAATGTCTTAAGGGGAGGTATTTAGTTTGTTCCCTAGACCTCCATCAATCTTAAAATTACACCCCTTTGAGTCCCTTTCAAGATAAATTTGTACATTTTTCGGTAGAAAAATGTCCCGGCCTGGTTCCTCTTAAATTACAGGCTCGCTATCGCTCGCCAGGATAAAATCGACACCTGAATTGCACGAAAGGTCTTAATATGGGGTGAAAGTTCTTAAAATTGCTAAACTAATGGGGCAAACATTTTATAATATCAAAAGCAATGGGGCTAAACATGAGGGAGAAAGGGGTCCAGAAAAAAATCCCTCAAGTGGAGATCTCCCCTTAACCCGAGAAGCGTGATAGCCTCAGGGAAGGGTCACTATAGCGAACGCGATAGGCCTCACGGAAGCAAGACCTTAAAAAAAAAACTTCCAAAAGGCCCCAGGGGCTCTCAAAACAAAGAAATATGTGATTAGGTGAGATACTTCCCCTCTAGTACCTCCTTACACTTATTCACGTGTCCCAACCCCCTTTTCCCCTCTTCTTCCCCCCTCCTCAATTATTGGGGAGATCTTGGGAGGCAACATAAATAAAAATAATAAATAAATTAATTAATTAATAAATGAACTATTAAATCCAAGTTAATCCCAATTTGGCCTTTAGCCCCCCTCTGTGTGCTTGCCCTGCACCACCTTGACCTTGTCCACCCGCTGCAATGGTGCCTCCTATCACTCATTGAGGGGAGGAGAGTGATGGGTAGGGGAGGAAGGGGTGAGGGGAGGAAGGGGTGAGGGTGGTGAGAGGGGAGGTCTTGCGAGGAAACTAAACTCAAATAATATACAAACAAATACATGTATAACTAATAACAAAATCCCTATCTGGCGTGTGTGTGTGCTTCCCCTCCACCACCATGACCCTGTCCACCCGCTGCAACGGTGCCTCCTATCCTTCATTATGGGGAGGGGGAGAGGGGAGGGGAGTGTTTCATTTTCCTAGCGAGTACAATACATTTATTTTCCACGTGTATTTGTGGTTATCTCTCTCTCTCTCTCTCTCTCTCTCTCTCTCTCTCTCTCTCTCTCTCTCTCTCTCTCTCTCTCTCTCTCTCTCTCTCTCTCTCTCTCTCTCGAGGGGGAGGAAGGGAGGACTTACAATTATAACACATTTTATACCATCAATAGATAATTATAATGCCAATAGTTGTTCTAATGATAAACCTACTATACCGGTACTTGGTTAAAACAGCAATTATTATTGGGAGGCTATCTTAAGGGGAGGTATTTAGTTTGTTCCCTAGACCTCCATCAAGCTTAAAATTACACCCCCTTGAGTCCCTTTCAAGATAAATGTGTAAATTTTTCGGTAGAAAAATGTCCCGGCCATAGGCCGGTTCCTCTTAAATTACAGGCTCGCTATCGCTCGCCAGGATAAAATCGACGCACGAAAGGTCTTAATATGGGGTGAAAGTTCTTAAAATCGCTAAATTAATGGGGCGAACGTTTTATAATATCAAAAGCAATAGGGCTAAACATGAGGGAGAAAGGGGTCAAGAAAAAAATCCCTCCAGTGGAGATCTCCCCTTTATTATCTAATTTCACTCAACACCAAACTCTCTCAAATTAAATATATGAAAAATGCTTGTGATCCTCCCGGGATTCGAACCTGGGATACCATTATACAGCACTTAAACACGCTAACCATTACACCACCAGGACCGTTTAAGGTTCAGCACGTGACAACCATTTATTATTATAGATTTTAGTTTTAAGGTCAGATCCTTCACTTCTTAGTTTTAAGGGCAGATCCTTCACTTCTTAGTTTTAAGGTCAGATCCTTCACTTCTTAGTTTTAAGGTCAGATCCTTCACTTCTTAGTTTTAAGGTCAGATCCTTCACTTCTTAGTTTTAAGGTCAGATCCTTCACTTCTTAGTTTTAAGGTCAGATCCTTCACTTCTTAGTTTTAAGGTCAGATCCTTCACTTCTTAGTTTTAAGGTCAGATCCTTCACTTCTTAGTTTTAAGGGCAGATCCTTCACTTCTTAGTTTTAAGGGCAGATCCTTCACTTCTTAGTTTTAAGGTCAGATCCTTCACTTCTTAGTTTTAAGGTCAGATCCTTCACTTCTTAGTTTTAAGGTCAGATCCTTCACTTCTTAGTTTTAAGGTCAGACCATTCACTTCTTAGTTTTAAGGTCAGATCATTCACTTCTTAGTTTTAAGGTCAGATCCTTCACTTCTTAGTTTTAAGGGCAGATCCTTCACTTCTTAGTTTTAAGGGCAGATCCTTCACTTCTTAGTTTTAAGGGCAGATCCTTCACTTCTTAGTTTTAAGGTCAGACCCTTCACTAATTAGTTTTAATGTCAGACCCTTCACTTCTTAGTTTTAAGATCAGATCCTTCACTTCTTAGTTTTAAGGTCAGACCCTTCACTTCTTAGTTTTAAGGTCAGATCCTTCACTTCTTAGTTTTAAGGTCAGATCCTTCACTTCTTAGTTTTAAGGGCAGATCCTTCACTTCTTAGTTTTAAGGGCAGATCCTTCACTTCTTAGTTTTAAGGGCAGATCCTTCACTTCTTAGTTTTAAGGGGAGATCCTTCACTTCTTAGTTTTAAGGTCAGATCCTTCACTTCTTAGTTTTAAGGAGAGATCCTTCACTTCTTAGTTTTAAGGAGAGATCCTTCACTTCTTAGTTTTAAGGGGAGATCCTTCACTTCTTAGTTTTAAGGGCAGATCCTTCACTTCTTAGTTTTAAGGTCAGATCCTTCACTTCTTAGTTTTAATGTCAGACCCTTCACTAATTAGTTTTAATGTCAGATCCTTCACTTCTTAGTTTTAAGATCAGATCCTTCACTTCTTAGTTTTAAGGGCAGATCCTTCACTTCTTAGTTTTAAGGGCAGATCCTTCACTTCTTAGTTTTTAAGGGCAGAGCCTGCACTTCTTAGTTTTAAGGAGAGATCCTTCACTTCTTAGTTTTAAGGTCAGATCCTTCACTTCTTAGTTTTAAGGGGAGATCCTTCACTTCTTAGTTTTAAGGGGAGATCCTTCACTTCTTAGTTTTAAGGGGAGATTCTTCACTTCTTAGTTTTAAGGGCAGATCCTTCACTTCTTAGTTTTAAGGGCAGATCCTTCACTTCTTAGTTTTAAGGGCAGATCCTTCACTTCTTAGTTTTAAGGGCAGATCCTTCACTTCTTAGTTTTAAGGTCAGATCCTTCACTTCTTAGTTTTAAGGTCAGATCCTTCACTTCTTAGTTTTAAGGGCAGATCCTTCACTTCTTAGTTTTAAGGTCAGATCCTTCACTTCTTAGTTTTAAGGTCAGATCCTTCACTTCTTAGTTTTAAGGTCAGACCCTTCACTTCTTAGTTTTAAGGTCAGATCCTTCACTTCTTAGTTTTAAGGGCAGATCCTTCACTTCTTAGTTTTAAGGGCAGATCCTTCACTTCTTAGTTTTAAGGGCAGATCCTTCACTTCTTAGTTTTAAGGGGAGATCCTTCACTTCTTAGTTTTAAGGTCAGATCCTTCACTTCTTAGTTTTAAGGAGAGATCCTTCACTTCTTAGTTTTAAGGAGAGATCCTTCACTTCTTAGTTTTAAGGGGAGATCCTTCACTTCTTAGTTTTAAGGGCAGATCCTTCACTTCTTAGTTTTAAGGTCAGATCCTTCACTTCTTAGTTTTAATGTCAGACCCTTCACTTCTTAGTTTTAATGTCAGACCCTTCACTTCTTAGTTTTAAGATCAGATCCTTCACTTCTTAGTTTTAAGGGCAGATCCTTCACTTCTTAGTTTTAAGGGCAGATCCTTCACTTCTTAGTTTTAAGGGCAGATCCTTCACTTCTTAGTTTTAAGGGGAGATCCTTCACTTCTTAGTTTTAAGGTCAGATCCTTCACTTCTTAGTTTTAAGGGGAGATCCTTCACTTCTTAGTTTTAAGGGGAGATCCTTCACTTCTTAGTTTTAAGGGGAGATTCTTCACTTCTTAGTTTTAAGGGCAGATCCTTCACTTCTTAGTTTTAAGGGCAGATCCTTCACTTCTTAGTTTTAAGGGCAGATCATTCACTTCTTAGTTTTAAGGGGAGATACTTCACTTCTTAGTTTTAAGGGGAGATCCTTCACTTCTTAGTTTTAAGGGGAGATCCTTCACTTCTTAGTTTTAAGGGCAGATCCTTCACTTCTTAGTTTTAAGGGCAGATCCTTCACTTCTTAGTTTTAAGGGCAGATCCTTCACTTCTTAGTTTTAAGGGGAGATCCTTCACTTCTTAGTTTTAAGGGGAGATCCTTCACTTCTTAGTTTTAAGGGCAGATTCTTCACTTCTTAGTTTTAAGGGCAGATCCTTCACTTCTTAGTTTTAAGGGCAGATCCTTCACTTCTTAGTCCATTTTTTCATGTATTTATTTTTTGTTTCTAGTTTCCTCGGTAGACCTCCATCAAGCTTAAGAAGACACCCCCTCGACCCCCTTTCAAGATAAATTTGTACATTTTTCGGTAGAAAAATTTCCCGGCCAAAGGCCGATTCCTTTTAAATTACAGGCTCGCTATCGCTCGCCAGGGAAAAATCGACACCTAAATGGCAGGAAAGGTCTTAACATTGACAGAAATGGGGCGAAAGTTCATTAACTCGCCAAACTAATGGGGCTTAGAATGAGGGAGAAAGGGGTCTATAAAAGCGACCTATCTGCCCTTAAACTATTTCGTTGTCACCCCTTTACGCATCAAATCTGAGCATTTTGTCCAACATTATGCGATTAATTTAAGGGGGTAGGGTTTATTTATGTATTTATTATGATTTTGAAAATGGTGAGAGGGGAGGGGTGGTAGGGGAGGGGGAAAGGGAAGGGGAAGGGGGAAGGGAAGGAAAGGGACGGGAAGGGAAGGAAAGGGACGGGAAGGGAAGGAAAGGGACGGGAAGGGAAGGGAAGGGAAGGGAAGGGAAGGGACAGGACGGGACAAGAGAAGGAACGATGGGAAGGGTGAGAGGGGAAGGGAAGGGGGGGGCGGAAGAGAAAGGTGAGGGACGAGGAGAGGTGGGGTGAGGGACGAGGAGAGGTGGGGTGAGGGACGAGGAGAGGTGGGGTGAGGGACGAGGAGAGGTGGGGTGAGGGACGAGGAGAGGTGGGGTGAGGGACGAGGAGAGGTGGGGTGAGGGACGAGGAGAGGTGGGGTGAGGGACGAGGAGAGTTGGGGTGAGGGACGAGGAGAGTTGGGGTGAGGGACGAGGAGAGGTGGGGTGAGGGACGAGGAGAAGAGAGGTGGGGTGAGGGACGAGGAGAAGAGAGGTGGGGTGAGGGACGAGGAGAAGAGAGGTGGGGTGAGGGACGAAGAGAGGTGGGGTGAGGGACGAGGAGAGTTTGGGTGAGGGACGAGGAGAGGTGGGGTGGAGGACGAGGAGAGGTGGGGTGGAGGACGAGGAGAGTTTGGGTGAGGGACGAGGAGAGTTTGGGTGAGGGACGAGGAGAGTTTGGGTGAGGGACGAGGAGAGTTTGGGTGAGGGACGAGGAGAGTTTGGGTGAGGGACGAGGAGAGGTGGGGTGAGGGACGAAGAGCGTACAAAGGAAATCAAGCAACAACATATCTAGTGACCCTTCTAGGTTGCTTGTCCTCCAAAACACTGAGGATCAAGTGTCCAAACAGTGGTTTAGAGTGGGTAAGGGAACATTGGAAAGGGAATTACTGCCCTGGAACTATGTCCGTGGCAGGATTAGGAAGTTAGTAGGGGACAGATGGGTTAGTAACTGAGGGGGGGATAAAATAAAGTTATTCATTTACAAACGCAGTCAGTCGCGGGTTTGATGGGAGATATTTTTCTAGGCGGAGTTTAAATGAATCAACGGTGATGCAGTCTATAACGTTTCGGGGAAGCCCATTCCACAAGTTGACAACTCGATTGAAGAAGAAATTCTTAGATTCGTGTGAGTTAAAAGATTTACCAATAATTTTGCAACCGTTTCCCCGCGTGTAATTAGATTGGTCGATAGTGAAGTACTTACTACAGTTCATATTGTCGATGCCTTTGATTATTTTGAACACTTGAATTAAGTCACCTCTTAATCTGCGCTGGGATAAAGGAAATAGATTTAATTCTCTAAGACGCTCTTCGTATGGTTTGTTCTTTAGGCTAGGTATCATTTTGGTAACTCTATGTTGAACTCGTTCTAGCTTGTTTATATCTTTTTGGTAATAAGGGCACCAGGATTGAACGCAGTATTCCAGAAGAGGGCGGACTAAGGAATTGTAAAGGGTTAGGATAACTTCTTTGGATTTATGCTCAAATGACCTGCCTATAAAGCCAATTATTTTGTTTGCCTTCTTAACAACTTCTGAACATTGTTGACTCGGTTTTAGGTTACCGGGTACTCGATATTGTTACTCCCAGATCGGTTTCTCTGTTTACATTCTTAAGCTGAGTGCCATTCATCGAATAGTTTGCTTTCTCATTTAGGTATCCGATATGTAGTACTTTACATTTATCCGCATTGAAACTCATTTGCCAAATTTTGGCCCAACATGACAATTTATCTAGATTGTGTTGCATATCGTCAACTTGTTCTTTTGAGAGTACGATATTTGCAATTCTTGTATCGTCAGCAAATTTTGAGATTGTACAGGTGAGACCCTCATCTATGTCGTTGATGTAAATTAGAAAGAGAATTGGTCCTAGTACCGATCCCTGGGGTACCCCGCTACTTACATTGGTCCATTTAGATGCCTTACCGTTTATGACTACTCTTTGCTTTCTGTCGCCGAGCCAATTTTCTATCCATTTCAACACACCGTCTTGTATTCCATGCGCTTTTAGTTTTAGCAGTAAACGTTTGTGGGGAACTTTGTCAAAGGCCTTTTGAAAATCAAGGTATATAATATCTACAACTTTACTCTCATCGTAGAGGTTGAGGATATCGTGGAAGAAAGGAGAGGGCTATAAGGAGAGGCTGGAGTGAGAGCAGGGAAGAGCAAGAAGAGAAGGGAAGGAGAGGATTACTGTATATTGAGAGGCAAGAGTGAGAGCAGGGAAGAAGAGGACTATAAGGAGAGGCGAGAGTGAGAGCAGGGAAGAAGTAAAAAGAGAAGGGAAGGAGAAGACTACTATATAATATTATTGAGAGGCAAGGGTGAGAGCAGGGAAGAAGTAGGAAGAGAGGGAGAGGTAGTTTGAGAGAAGTGAGGGTGGGGGTTGGATCGATCTTGGGAGTGTGCATATCTACTACCGTATAATAGTAGGTCACTTTCTTCGTCTGTCTGTCTGTTTGTTCATGAACTACTCCTTCAGTTTTCAATATGGAGAGCCCATACTTGGCAGGGAAAGATGCCCAGAACAAGTTCTGGCTACTTCTAGCATTCCTTCTAACTTGCCTACCAGTGAACCAGCTACTTCTAGTTCTAACCAAACTTCTAAACTGACTGTTTTGAGTGCCTGTCCTAATAACCCCACAGAGCCTCAAGACAGTGTTCTAGCTGGTAGTGACCTTCCTAGCTGTTCTGATGATCAGTTTCAACCCTTTCGTTCTATAGGAACAGTTTCTTTTTCTGACACTTCCACTAAATATCCCATGCATGTACTTAGGGACACAGGAGCCTCTCATAGCCTCATGTTAACAGGTGTGGTGCCTGATTTGAAGGACTGTTATATGGCCCAGAATGTTCTGATCAATGGAGTTAGTGGGTGTATTACTGTTCCTCTGGCTATGGTTTATTTGAATACTGAGTTAGCTAGTGGTTACTTCACTGTAGGAGTTCAAGAGTCACTACCTGTGAAAGGAGTAAACTTTCTGTTAGGGAATGATATTGAAGGTGGAAAAGTTGTACCTGACCCCATTGTTGTTTCGTCTCCCTCATTATGTAATAACACAGAACAGCTGGAAAAAGACTATCCTTATTTGTTCCCTTCTTGTGTAATGACTAGGAGCATGGCAGCTCAACAGAATGACAGTAATGATAGCACTAATTCTGTGGATGTTGATCTCTCACACCTATTTTCTGATAATGACCCTCTCAGGTGTTAGCTTCTCCAGAGGATCTAAGTAATGTACCAATTGATGCTAACACTCTTAAAGAAGCCCAAGTAAAAGACTCTGAGTTAGCACCAATCTTTGACAAGGCTGTCGAGGATTCTGAGATAGTGAACTTTCCCAAATGCTTTTATGTGAGGAACGTATCCTAATGAGAAAATACAGACCTCCTAAGGTACCAGCTAATGAAACTTGGCAAGAATATCACCAAGTGGTTATACCTACTATGTTCAGATCTCTTATCATATCAGTGGGTCATGACTTCAGTGGTGGACATTTAGGTGTTAACAAAACTTATACTAAAATCTCCAAGGACTTCTTCTGGCCTAAAATGAAGCAATCTGTTGCCTACTACTGTAAAACATGTCATGGGTGCCAAATGGCTGGAAAACCAAATCAGCCAATGAAACCTGCACCATTAAATCCTATTCTAGTAGCAGAGGAACCTTTCAGTAAAGTAATCATTGATTGTGTTGGTCCCTTGCCTAAAACACGCAGTGGAAATGAGTATTTGTTGACGGTTATGTGTTCTACCACTAGGTATCCAGAGGTTTTTCCATTGAGGCGAATAACTTCCAAGAATATCGTGAAAGCCGTTAGTAAATTCTTCACTCAGTATGGAATTCCTCGTATTGTCCAATCTGACTTAGGTAGCAATTTCACTTCCAAACTTTTCAAACAAACTATGGATGAGTTGGGAGTGTGCCAGTACCATTCCACAGCCTCTAGACCAGAGTCCCAAGGTTCATTACAACGCCTACATCAAACTCTCAAGTCAATGTTGACAAAGTATTGCGAGGAAAATATTGTAGATTGGTATGAAGGTATTCATTTTGTGTTGTATGCTGTAAGGAGTAGTGCACAAGATTCCCTTAGTTATTCACCTTTTGAGTTGGTGTATGGCCATGAGGTTTGAGGTCCTCTTAAAGTTCTAAAATAATCTTGGTTAGATACACCTTCCAGTAAACCTCTTCTTACCTATGTTCACCAGTTTAGACAGAGATTAAAAACTGCTATAGAACATGCAATGAAAAACCTGAAGGATTCTCAAGTAACAATGAAAGCCAATTTTGACAGGAAAGCTGTTGCCAGAGAGTTTAAGCCAGGTGATCTTGTGTTAGCCTTTCTGCCAATCCCTAAGAAACCTTTACAAAGTAAGTTTCATGGTCCATATGTGATGAAACGAAAGACCAGTAATGTAAATTATGTCCTGAAAACTCCTGACAGACGAAAGGCAGAGAGACTAATGCATGTGAACCTGATCAAGCCATACTTTGTAAGAGATCCTGGCAATGATGCCCCTGTATTGAACGTGGATGTAGAAAACTCTGTTATTGCGGATGAAGATGATATTTCTTTGCCCTCGGACACTAAATTGCAAAACTCTGAATTCTTGTCTAATCCTCATCTAAAATTCCAGCACTTGCCGCCTGACCAGAGTGGTGACTTGGAATCCCTGCTTAATGAGTTTCCACAGCTGTTTGACGATGTTCCCCGGCAGTGCCCTCTGGTTGAGCATGATGTGCTGTTGGTCGACAGTGCTCGTCCCATTAAGCAGCATCCCTACCCGCGCCAGTCCATGGAAGCGGGAGGCCCTGAGGAAGGAGGTGCAGTTCCTGATGGATCATGGCCTGGTGGAGAAGAGTGACAGCGAGTGGGCTTCACCATGCCTGTTAGTGGACAAGCCAGATGGATCGTTCCGGATGTGCACTGACTACCGCCAGGTTAACCAACTAACCTGTCAGGACTGCTACCCTCTTCCTCGGATAGACGACCTAATCGACCAACTGAGGGACGCCAAGTACATCACCAAGATCGACTTATTGCGTGGGTACTATCAGGTCCGGCTGACTGAGCGTGCCAAACGAATCTCTGCGTTTGTCACCCCTGACGGCTTATACCACTACACCATCATGCCCTTTGGAATGGTCAATGCACCAGCAGTCTTCCAACGGCTGATTCATCGGGTGACAGGGACTCGTCGGGGTGCAATCTTACTTGGACGATCTGGTAGTATACAGCAAATCATGGGAAGATCACCAACTTCAACTGCGCGCCCTATTCTACAACCTGGCTGAAGCACATTAACCCGGGAGCTGCGGGGAGACTCTTAAGAGTTCCCCCGGCGGACTGCGGGAAGACTCTTGAGAGTAAGTAAAATAAAAAATCAACTTTTGACATCGAAAAAAAAAAAAATATATTTTTATTTTTTTATTTTTTTTTGGCCCCTGGGCCATGCAAAATCTCAGTCCTCTACCTCCCCTCCTTCCCCACTTTCCTCCTCTCCTTCAGTTATCACCTATTTTCCCTATTATTCCCTTATTCTGAGGTATATTTTCGTGCTAACATTAGCGAGTTGCAAGCAGGGTGTTGTCATCACTGATGGCAAGCGAGTGCAAGAGAGAGAGAGAGAGTATCGATCGACTGTGTCTCAGTGGCCTTGGGGGAAATTGGCGGGAAAGCAGTTTGCCTCACCCATACATTATACAACTCGCGGGCTATATCTCCGATTTTGACCATCCAAACGCTGTTTTCACTCGTTTTATTGTTGTTTCAGGTTAATACCTTTTATAATCAACCCATAATAGGCGCATATGGATAATTATTAATGCTATTAATGGTACAATGACTATTTTAGTGACGGAAACACCTCAAATACGTCAGCACAGGGGGACGTTTTCAATTACCCCCATGCGCACATGTTAGGTTAAACAGTGAACTTGGCCAAGAGTGAGTTTGGACATGCCAACGTAATATTCCTGGGTCATGTGGTTGAGCAAGGTGAGGTTAGCCCAGTATCTGCCAAAGTGGAAGCCATTGCGTCACTGCCTTTTCCTCATGATCGTAAGGCACTAATGCGCTTCATGGGCATGAGAGGGTATTATCTGCATTTTGTGCCCAATTTTTCTGACCTCTCTGCACCTTTAACAGACCTAGTCAGTCCAAAGAAGAAGTTTGTGTGGACTCAGGAATGCCAGGACGCTTTCGTGAAAATCCGTGCCCTTCTCACAAATGCGCCCATACTGAAATCTCCACAATTCACCAAGCCGTTCATCTTGCAAATAGACGCCAGTGATGTGGGAGCAGGAGCTGTATTGTTACAGTATAGCGAGAATGAAGTATTACATCCTGTTTGCTATGCATCCACAAAGTTCAAACCATACCAGAAACATTATAGTACTATTGAGAAGGAATGCTTTGCATTATTGTTTGCCATTGATAAGTTTAATGTGTACTTGAATGGTTCATGCTTTCCTATTGATGTGTTCACTGACCATAATCTCCTCAAATTTTTGCATATGATGAAAAACTCTAACCAGCGTCTCATGAGGTGGGCTTTGGCATTGCAGCCTTACAAGCTGCAAATTTGTTCATATCAAGGGGAAAAACAATATAATTGCAGACATGTTATCTAGGACTTAGTATGATTTGATTTACAATGTTTCCCCTATAAATCTCTTAATGGGGGAGGTATTATGTATTGCCTTAATTAAACAAATTACTGGTGGGATAGAGTTAACTAATTAATAGTGGGTATATGTGACTATTTATTTGTACATAGGAAGGCCTTTAGGAAGGAAGTTAACTTCGGGGAACATATTTTGTGTCCAGAGTGTACCAGTACTAGCCAGACATGTTTTGCCCGCCATGAACGCCGGCAGATTTTGGCGCCAAGCATGCTCCTCTCCCCCTCACCTGCTTGTTTGAGCGTCTCTCTGGCTGACGTATGATTAATCTTTATATAATTCGTGATTTAGTGTTCTTACTCTTCATTTATATATTTTAATGAAGTATTCTATATTATTATTAGTTGAGTTAATTTGTTTGATTGTAGTGAGAGTAATTTTGTTTCAGTCCTGTACGACAACGACAACTTTACTGACCAAGGACTCATAGAAAGTAGGATTTGAGCAAATTCAGTTCACCTCTAGCATCTGCTTCCCAAGACCTCACCATGGGTCATCCTGAGTTTGTGTCCTGCCTTGTATAACTATCTCTCTATAGATAAGTATTATTATGTTGTATTGTATGATTATGTTGTAGTGTGTGAATGTAAGGATAGATGTATAAAGTGTAATTTATATGTAAATAATATCCATACTTTTAAATTATCTTTTTATCCATACCTCCCTTCTTTATTTTCATGTACTATCTTCAAATAACTTTAAAGGTTTAAATACTTTAAATATTCTGTGGTTCTAAAATAAAGTAAACGGTAATTAATTATTTGTACAGTAAACTAAAGTGGATACTTGAATACCTTGCATATAAATCTTAAAGGATTTATGAAAGCATAAGTTAGTCTACTGACACTTAAAGAAAACTTAATAATATCAATTATATGGTTCTGATTGACTTGTTGTATAGTTTTATAGTGTTGTAGGGTTTCGCTGGAGGATAATATTAACCTTGCAGTCTATTTTTGGGTGGTTAACTTCCATTCTTATAATACCACGGTGATGAGTTGTGTTGCCTTTTCATTGGAGTTAATCATTTATTCATGGTATGTGGGTTTGAACCCTAGTCCGTAACACTCTCATGTATTGTTGTTGAGAAGTGTGGTGTATTGCTGCCACCTAGTTTGTCCATCTCCTTCATTTATACAGTGCGAACTAGTCGCCATAATAATGAAAACATTATAAATATATCAAAATATTCATATAGTATTTCAGGGAAAGTGGTAGTCCAATTCTATTGTTTAAAGTGCGTAGGAGGAACTTTAAACCAAACAACCCCTACTTTCAATAATACAAATACAAGTAGTGCCTGACTTTGCAAACGTTGTTTCCATAATGTTGTATAGTTTACTTAGTTCACGATAATCAAGTAAATATTTCGAGGTTTTCATGCATCGGTGTCAGGAATTAAAAGGACTAAATTTCTGTAGGAAAAGGAATATATAAAATGTTAAATCCTAACCTGTCCATTTAGAAATTGTAAAACAATACTGTTATGAATCTGCCCGAACTCGTTGTATTTATATCCCCTAAATTATGTGCAATGTAAAAAGCGGGTAATGTGTTTTATTATAAGTTCTAATCTGCTATAGTTGTATGATTCCTGGTATTTATAAACAATGCATACAAGTATTTTTGAAAGAAGTACGGTATAATATTATATTTTACAAAATATGCTACACAATATTAGTGTTATGGAAATACTATTGCTCTGGAGAAACAAGGATATATTAATTGTTTTCATTGTTCTGCTTCTTTTGTCTGTTTCACTGTATTTGGCCTTTAATGGTATGGTCATCACATCATAATTCTAATAGGGTTATTTATTTTAACGAAAATATACCAGAACCCCATATCATCTGGTGAACAGATTTACTTTTCTTACCATCAAATACTTTCGATCCAAGCATAACTTCCAGGCTATGCTAGGTCACCCCCCCCCCCCCACCCTTTACACACACACACACACACACAAAATCACCTCCACTTACTAATTCTCTACAATTAAATCTACACGCCGCAATGTTGCATCTTTGTAACTCTGTAACTTTACTATAATTGTCAGTGTTCCTGAGAGCTCTCATAGTGTGTGCCTTATCCCTTACAGAAAATGGGTGGTACCCGCCTTTGAACATATTTCGCCCTCTATTTTGTCCAAGTTTCTAACACAAGAGAGAACCAATTTGTCCGGTCGTTCTTATATTCAACAAGTAAACTCTGGAATTCTCTCTTATGACTTAATCGACTTCAAGCTCCATGTGTCCAAGCATTTTGACTCTACCCTACCTTGAATTTGGCTCCCTCTCACTCCTTCAACTTTGGGAGGGGGACAATTGTTACAGGCAGCATTGCCTTTTGTCACCTTCATAAACATTAACACAAACATAATAATAATACAAAATATGAAGGTAAATAGATAAATTAATATTACTAATTGGAATACATAAGCTGATTATTGTCATACTAATGTGAAGGGCATGATCGGAGAACATTAATTACACATATTATCTATTTCCAGTGTATAAGATAATAGAATAAAGTAATCGAAAATTATAAAACAAAGAGATATTCCAAAGAGTGTTTACCAATGTTTGTAATACTATATTTCCTTTAATAGTCACATTATGCCAATTTTCAGACCAAGACACGAGAAGGGGAAACACAACTCTTCCAATCTTTTGCTGCCGGCCCAGGAGGCATTTATCTTGCCAGCCACCTAATTAACACACTTTTCCTGCCTTAAGTGTATAGAATGCAACCCAGTTATGATTATTCTCACATGCAGACCTCGTATCTCATCTGCTCAACTTACTACCTTAATAAGGAACCACGTAGATCATAATTATGTTCACTGAGCTGTACTGTCCATTTTAAATACACAAAGGTTCAGCTTAGTTTTGATTAGTTTAGGCAAGGCTATGTTAGACTAGTATAACTATTATAGGCATTGGCAAGACCTGGCAGTTGCAGAAAATATAATTGGTGCCTGGTGATGATGATGCTGGTCCTTCATAAATCCTAAGTGTCTGTCGACTTAAGGTTTATCGCCTGGTACACCAAAGTGTATGATCATATTGCTCCAGATAATTTATGACTAACCCCTAACAATCTAATCATTTAACTTTTTGAGGAATATGACTTAATTTGACCATTTATTTTGTCTATCATTAGACGATTTCATTAATATTAGGAAGGATTTGTTTACGTCAAAGGGATAATTGAGATAGTTTTTTACTTCTTTGACTGCTAGAGGGCCTTCCAAAACTGAACATAATCCCCTAATGAATGCCAGAGTAAATTGTCAAAACACAAATACATTGTTCAAAGGGTTAATCTTTTTCAATAGCTGATGTAGACAAACGGACGGACAAACAACGGACAGGCTGGATGGTGGTGCTTACGCAGAGTTGATCAAAATAATAAGAATGGGACTGATAGGGCCTACAGTAGAAATGCATTTGTTCGCATAGTTTAAGAATTTTTTCATTGTGTTCTATGTTTCTGTGAGGCTGCTTTGATGATTATGAGGATTTACTTTATATTAATGTGACCATCTCGATTGATGAAATATTGATGAACTATTGACCATTATGGAAAGTAACTATAACGCAATATATTTTGACTTTTGACCTTACTCTTTAGAATATGTATCTAACATTTAGCAAACACAATAACAATGTTACCAGCAGCTACTATAAAGAACATCTCATTATTTCAATAACACTTTAAAATACGAAATATTGACCTCATTATTAACCTCGACAATTGACATTGACCTTTGAATAATGAAAACAATAATCACATTAACGAACAGGATATACCTGTGCAATTTGATAACTATCAGTGGAAACAGTCTAGGAGGAGTTTCCAGACAGACATATTGACGGTTGGTGGTACACAATACAGTTGATACTAATGTGTGTGTGAAAGAGAGTTTCGCAGTTACACAGATGAATGAAGTAAACAAACCATGCTCTATGATTATACAAAAGGGCTAACAACATATTGATGGCATATTCCGAATGCATTTTAGTATGATTAATGATGTGAAATAGAAAAACATCATATGAAGTCAGGGTAACGTAACATAATTTTCCATAACTGAAATGTTTCATTACATTACGTTATATTAACTCGTCCAGTACCGATGCTGTTTGTGGTATTTGGTGTCAGCTAAAAGTAGACGATAATAAGAATATAAGGGAAAATATGTGGCAGCTACGAGGATCAATTTATGTAATATATAACGTTCAATTTGGTAGACGGCTTTTCGAAACTGAATAGAATCGTCATTGTCAGAATATAATATACGAGAAGTCACCGGTAGTAGATTGGTTAAAAAACTCTAGCGCCACGCGATACTGAACTAATATGTAAAATGTATTAAGAACAAGGATGTCCAAATATCACGAAGCAAGTGAATAAGATGAAGGAATGATATGATGAGCCACAGTGGAAAGCATTAACTTTTCCAGTATCAGCAATGTATTATAAACTTTATTTCAGCAATAATTATCCTTTCACTACCAAGACGTCTGTTTACCTTTCATTATGGCTGAAGTTAAAAGGTTTTATGCAGTTGAAGAAGAACCTAGTTAATTCAGAGGGCATGTTGAGACCGTATTTCCACCTGTGAGACCAAGAGTTGCATTAAACAATACAGGATATTGTCTAACGGTAGCCAGAGTATAACAAAAATAAGTCCTGGGTCTCATGGGGTTAACGCGATTTTATGAAGATTAAAAAGGATATGTGGTACCTAAAAGGATTAACTTACATGATTCGAGGCCATATCATTTGGTAAATGTGCTTCCTAAACTGAATAAAATAACCTAATAGTAGTCAGAATATAATGAAAAGGATGTCACCGGTGCTGGATGGGATAACACCGCCAAGCGACGAAGGCCATATTGCACGAGTCTTTTTAGACAATACTGTTCAGAAGAAAAACAAATACGCAAGTTAGATATCGTCTTGGGTTTATACGACAAGGGACCTTACAGTTCGTCGGTCAAGTCATATTTTTGTAATTGCTAAAATTATATTTTCTCTCCCTTTTAACATTTATAGAGCCCATATTTCACAAATGTGTTTACCTGCTCGTCATAGCTAAACAGGTCGGCCGTGAGATCACGACCTATTGAATTATCATCAATTTAGAACGCTAACTGGTTAACCCCTTCTGTACCGGCGACGTCTTTTTAATTTTACTCTAGCTATATTTAGACGATTTTGTGCAGTATAAGAAGGATCTGTGCTAGTAAAAAGGCTTAAGTGAGATAGTTCAAAGCCTGTTATGTTAATTGCTGGAGGCTCTTTTTAAACACGGTAAAATCGTCTAATAGTAGCCAGAATAAAGTTACAAGGACAGCGCCGGTACAGAAAGGGGTAAATAATCATTATGTCCCAAGAGCTTGGCCGTGGTATCCACACAACCCTTCTTCTTCTTCAACTTCTTGAGTCGGACGACGAGCAGGTTAACAAAGGTGTGGAATGTGGACACTCAGAATTATATATGGGAGGGAAAATATTATTTATGCAATTTCAAAAGTAGCACTTGTCCGCGCAACTGTAAGGTCCCTAGAGTAAGACACGAGTAAAATTGAGAAGATACTGTTGTAGTTCTCTAGAATATCCCTTTCTGTACCACTGACGTCCTTTTTACTTTAAGCTGGCTACATTATGACGATTATATTCCGTTTAAAATGAGCCCCCAACAATTTACATATTACGAACTATCTCCCTTAACCCTTTTTACTACAATAGATCCTTCTTAAGCTGCACAAAATCGTCTAAATACTGTATAACTAGAATATAATTAAGAAGACATCACCAGTACAGAAGAGGTTAACTGTCAAATAAGAGAGAGAGAGAGAGAGAGAGAGTTCTAATTCACGGTATTTTGTGGATTTACTCAAATATTGGCATTAATTGATTGCAATTGTGTTGTGTTTTGATCATGTCGTTTTCCATGTGTTACAAATGTAACTGATTACCACGTATCAATAAACATGCAGATCATTATGATAATATATTTAATAAAACTGATGAAAATATGTTATTTATTTACAAACAAGTTGTCCCTTCCTTCCCCCACCTTCAGACCGCTAACAGGTCTAACCTCTCCTCTCCCCCCATCACCCTCTACCCTCACAACCATATGCCTCGCAGTGTGTCATCTGTTGGAAGAAAGATGCACGTTTGTACACCTAAAATCATTGAGTACAGAAATATAGTGAGGAAAGAGAGACGCCACAAATCTGAAAATAGCGATCCCTGCGTGCGAGAGATGGCAGCACGATCGTAAAGGAAAATGGGAGGGTCCCCATTAATTCTTAATAATCCCTACCTTGTACTAATAACGCTATTAATAATAAATTCTACGCTATCCAGACTCTGTAGACATGACAGAGTTAAATAGACATAAGTAGAGGCTACTGTAAAGGCCAGATCATCGTGAAATTGTCGTCATTATGAAGAAGTTCACAGTTACGTCTCTACCCTCACCATTGTTGTTGTGAGAGTGGGGAGTTGCCAACGTCAAACATGCTGGGACAAAATATCCCTAGATGTCATAATGTATAACCTAAGAACGTATGTCGTGAAATGTCCTGTTTTAGTGCAACTTTATAAATTAACATCTACATAACATGTAACTAATAATATATATTCAAAATTACTGTTTTAATTCTTAGTGTGTTCCTTGGAGCTATACAGCTTACATCATATATAAGTATTTTGCATATTGTATATGTATTCCTAATATTTTCCTCTTGCTTTTATATAGCTATTATATTTTAAATCATTTAAAAGTGTTTTTACCAACAATAAATCACTCTTAAAGACGTTCCCTCTTTAATCTAACGCCCTCTCATTATGCGGACTTTCCCTAACTATGGTAACACTGCAGACAAGCCAGGCGCGCAGATATCAAGGAATATTTAATAAGGATTATCCACTGTGGCCTTTTGCTCATAATATTATGCCCCGCGATACTGCTGACACTCTTAGTTCGTGCAGCGAAATAACCCTCTTTCTCCAATATCCTTCTGTACTCTATGCCTAAATTCTCGAGTCTATGAATATTCCGAGTGACGGTGAGGCAGGAGAAGCGACAGGGCTTTTGCCGCTGACTGTACATACACACAACCATTTAGATAACACACATACATAAACGAATATTTGTTTAATGGGAGGTTGCAACATATTTCAGCAGCTTTTCTGAATTGTTTAAGGAAAATGTCAAGTTTATTAGGCTACACCTGCCACGCTGCTTCATGGTCTCAGGCGTGAATATACAACCTACTATGTGTTTCAGAGGCCGTGTGGATGTGTGATGGAGGAGCAATAATGGTTTGGTGGTTCTCACAGGTAAGCCACGGTAGCCTTGTCCGTTTCTTATCATTAATGTGTAACTTTAACCTCATGACACGGGGACAAGTGGCTTATATCTACACTTTTGGTAATGCACTATATTGACAAAAATTAGGGGACGGTGTGAAAAAGGCTGTGTCAAAATATCATACTGATCCGACTGTTTGTTAATAAGTTATTCCTCCAAAAAAACTATGCCACACGGCCTCTGAAACCCATAGTAGACACTTACAATACAACTCACAACACTTTATACAAGGAGGTAATTAATAAGCGTCATAACTTATAACAGATGCCACAGACAGAAATGTAGCCCACCAAAGGTGGTCTATAAGTGGATTTCAGCTTTCACTATTGTCGCCACTACTGTGTAATCCTGTTAATAGTGCGGATTAAATTGCTTTAATAATGCTGCAGAATATTGCATAGTCCAAGTATTCAGAGGTCATGAAGATAAATATCACGCCTTGGCTTCCTGACATAGTGTTTGTGATATAATTAAGCCCTTCAGTTAATAGCTCTGGTAATTCTCCTTCAACCAACAAAATAGTATGGAGCAGAACAACTGTTGATGCTTTTTATTCTTTGTAATCCAAAATATTTATTAGCCATCACTGTTGTTACCATCACTGCTCAGCCTGCTGTAACCATCAGTATTATCACCATCACTGACCATTCACGGTTCTCTATTCACGACCTGAGACACCCCGGTACCCAAAATATAGCTCAAGAATAAGAGACCTCGACAAATATTGATCGTCAAAGATCCCTCATACTGTAAGAAGCACTAATAAAAGACGTCTCAGGGGTTATCGGGTTATCGATGTCCAAAAAAGGAAGAAAGACAACGAGGGGGGAAAATGAGAAGGATGATGATGGAAATGAGGAGAAAGATGATGAGGGGTAGGTGCTTGAAGAGGAACCAGAAGAAGTATGAGGGAAAGGAAGACAGAAGAAGTAGGAATAGGAGAAAGAGGAAGAAAGGGGAGGGAGGGTAACCGGAAACTACAGGCCAGGAGAATGCTTACTGACAGGGTCCATTCACCTAAAAGGAATTGCCAAGTCAATTGCCAACTCCAATCTTGAAAGCATGGGTGAAGTTACGAGGGCCGACTAGGGTGGCTGGGTTGGTGTGATAAGTGATGTGCAGGGAAAATTATATTATGTGGCAGTTTTCATGTGTGGAATGACAGTCTTATTCCTGGGGTAGCTGAGTTGGTGCAAGAAATTATGTAACAGTGGAAAAATGCGTGGAAGGTATATTATATGGTGATGGTTATTGAGAACCATAATAGTATACCCGAGTGGCTGGGTTGATGGAAAACTAAGTATCGGTAAAATGTGTAGCGAAGGATATAGCAGGCATGCATCAGTTGTTTTCTGTGGGAGAGAGTTGGCCAGTACATATCATGATTGTTATGTGCAGATACTGTGCATGGTACCAGGAGAGCTCTGAGACTGGCTAGAGGGTTGAAGAAAGACTCTCCCAACTTCCCCCCTCTCTCCCAGCCGTCTTAGCTCGAAAATACTCGATAAATATCGGGAATAACAGGGAAAATAACGGATAATTAAGGAGAGGGAAGGGGGTGGAATTGGAACCCATGTGGAGGAGAGATAGGAGGTATGGAGGGGAATTATCTCACTTATTCACATTTTGTTTAGTTTTGAGTGCTGGTGGGGTGTTTTGAAAGGCATTTTTTATGCCTTGACACTTAAGAGTCCTGGCACCTTCTCCGGGTTAATTGCACTGAAGAGGTAAATAACAAACTTCTTACACCATCAGAATATACTATATACAAAACAAAAAAAGACAATATTAAAAAAAAGTAAATCTAACAAACCTTTACATTCTTTAATTGCTTCTGAGATAATAAGATAAAGTCGCTTTTCTACTCCTACGTAACGATGAGAGGCAGTAGGAAATATGTGAGAGGGCGAGAGTGTGATAAATAATGGGCATTAATAATGATAGTGGTGGGAGCGAGTTATTAATATTCAACCCAGTTCTGAGAGCTACTGTAATTAACCCCTTCACCATGATGACGCCGTTTTAACTTTGATCTGGCTAAAATGAGACAATTTTGTGCAGTAAAACACGGACCTGTGTTTTTTCAGAGTTCATTGAGATCGTGTTCACCCCTTTGAGTCCTAGAGGTAGGTTAAAAGCTAAAGAAAATTGTCTAATGGTCTAATGATGTTGTTAGATATTCATAGTTGTCTCAGACTTAAACGAAAGCCGATATATTGCCATTTCAGTTGTTCGCTTAACCCCTGTCTATCGGGGCCCGACTTAAGTCTGTATCGAAAAATCATTCATTGTTTACATTCCAGAAGAGGGATCGTTTTTTACAAGTTAGCACAAAGAGAGAAGCGCTCAGTGTCACTGCTAGCATTTTTGATCCACTGGGGGTTTTGTTACCTGTCACCATTAGGGCTCGCGTTTTTGTACAGGAGCTTTGGCGAGTAAATTGCGGGTGGGACGAACCTCTTTCGGACGTGCTTAGGGAATGCTGGTGTGCATTGGTTCTGATCTCTGGAGTTGCATGGACTTAGAAATACCTAGACAGGTTACCTTTTCGAGATAATTATGTGACCTTACACATTTTCAGTGATGCTAGTACAGTTGCTTACGGAGCCGCTGCGTATTTCTGTGATGACTGGGATATGTGCCGCTTGATTATGGCTAAGGCTAGGGTGGCCCCGATTAAATGTTTAACTATCCCTAAACTTGAACTGACAGCTTGCGTACTTGCATCTAGGTTAGCCACGTTCATTAAGGAGGCCTACGCATCTGAGCTGTCAATCAAAGAAACAGTCACCTGGTGTGATAGTCAAATAAGTTTATGTTGGCTTGCAAGTAAGAAAGTGTTACCGGTGTTTGTTCGTAATAGAGTTGACGATATCTTAGCGTCATTTTATGAATGGAGGATGCCTTTAGGCACATGGACCTTTTTGTGTTATCTGTGTTTTTTCTTCCTCCGTTCATTGTCTCTTAAAAAAAAAAAAAAAAAAAAAAAAAAAAATGTACGAACACTAAGTTTAGGTATGTCCCTACCGACGTTAATCCAGGCGATTTGCTCACAAGGCGAATTACTCATTCCTCCCTACACAGTTTTCGGCTTTGGTGGGAAGGGCCATCATGGCTATCCCATCCTGAACAATTTTTGAAACTATTCTTGCTTCCAAATTTCTTAAGCATTTCTTTTCTCATAATCTGCTCTCAGATCGCCAGTATGGCTTCCTTAAGGGTCGCTCTACTGGTGATCTTCTTTCATATCTTACTAACTCTTGGTCATCCTCCTTTCGGGACTTCGGTGAGACTTTTTCTATTGCACTAGACATATCGAAAGCCTTCGATAGAGTCTGGCATAAATCTTTAATTTCTAAACTACCCTCCTTCGGTTTCTATCCCTCCATCTGTGCCTTTGTCTCTAATTTCCTTTCCGGCCGTTCCATAGCTGCGGTTGTGGACGGCCATTGTTCACTTCCTCACCCTATAAACTCCGGTGTTCCTCAGGGCTCTGTCCTATCTCCTATTCTCTTTCTAATTTTTATAAATGATCTCCTTAACTGTACCTTAATTCCCATCCATTCATACGCAGACGACTCAACCTTACACTACTCCATTAGTTTTTCAGAACGCCCCAGCCAGCAATCCCTCAACGACAAACGTAATGAAGCCATAGAACTCTTAAATTCTGATCTAAATACTATTTCCAATTGGGGCAGAGAAAACCTTGTTAACTTTAATGCTTCCAAAACCCAATTTCTCCATCTATCTACCCGTCAGGATCTCCCAGCGGACTATCCCTTATTCTTCAACAATACAAAAATCAACCCTTCATCTTCTCTCAATATTCTAGGTGTCTCTTTTTCTTCTGCTCTCATTTGGAAGGACCATATTACCAGTCTTGCTAAGGCAGCCTCCCAGAAGCTGGGTGTGCTCAACCGCCTTAGGGGGTTCTTTTCCCCTGCACAGCTTCTTGCTCTGTACAGGGGCATAGTGCGCCCTTGTATTGAGTATTGTTCACATGTGTGGGGAGGTTCCTCTCACACCGCTCTCCTAGACAAAGTTGAAAGGAAGGCCTTTCGTATCATTAACTCCCGTCCACTCACCAACTCTCTGCAATCTCTCTCTCTCCGACGCAATGTTGCATCTCTCTCGCTATTCTATCGCTACTATAATAATCAGTGTTCCTCAGAGCTATCCCAGTGCATACCACCTCCTTTACGTAGGGCACGTGGTACCCGTCTTGCAACTCAATCCCACCCCTACTCTGTGCAACTCTCCAACCCAAGAGTGAAACGTTACTCTCAAACTTTCTTCTACTCAACATCGAGCTCTGGAACTCTCTCCCAGAATCAGTCTTTCCCTCTTCCTATGACTTAAATTGCTTCAAACTCCGTGTGTCCAGGCATTTTGGCTCGAACGTCCCTTGATTTTGGCCCTGTCACTCTTTCAACTATGGGGGAGGCACTCGCTATAGGCAGTTATGCCTTTTGCCTCCCTCAATCACATAGAAAAAAAAAAAAAAAAAAAAAAATGGCCAGATGGGGAGGAACAAGGTCCTGTGGTTCAACAATTGTTTGCGACCTCTACGGACACTCCCTCGAACGAGACCCATGTAATAGAATGGCCTCGCTATAGTTCGTATGAGGGACTAGTACGCATCATGGCATGGGTGAAGCGCTACGTGGGTAATCTGAAAGCCAAATCGAAGGGGTCGGATCAGAGTCATGGGCATACTTACAGTACCGGAACTAAGAGCAGCTGAAGTCAATTTAATAGATGTAGCACAGAGGGAAGTTTACCATAAGGAGCGACAGGAACTTGACACTAGCACCACTGACAATAAGGTTAAGAGTAGCATTATTAAACAGTTGGGGTTATTTTTGGATCAAGGGATCATTAAATGTAAAGGGTGACTACAAAGGGATAAGATAGATTATAATACTAAGTTTCCAATCCTTCCTCCAAACAAACCCAGGTTAACCTCACTGTTGATAGACAATGCTCATAAATTGTGCTTGCATTATGAGGTGGCATATGTGGTTTCATATCTGAGAATGAGATGGTGGATTCCAAGAATGCGGCAAACAGTGAAGTCAGTAACTAGGAAGTGTGTCGTGTGCGAGCGCTTTCAGGGCAAATGCTATGGGTTGCAGCCATCTCCTCCACTACCTGATTTCTGCATTAACAGGCCCATTTCAGGTCACAGGCGTGGACTACTCCGGCTCACCGGCTGTGAGGGGTGGGGGCGGTACTATTGAGAAGGTTCATATAGTATTGTTCGCTTGTGCTGTAACGCGTGCTATTCATTTAGAAGTTGCTCCTGATTTATCTTGCGAAACCTTCATGTACATTTTCCGAAGGTTCTGTAGTCGTAAAGGTTATCCCCAATTAATGCTCAGCGATAATGCCATCACATTTGTCGGTTCTGCCAAATTATTAAAATCAAGAATAGATGATCCTCAACTCAAACAACATCTGAGTAAGTTTAAATGTGATTGGAGGTTTACCCCAGCTAGAGCTCCATGGTTTGGGGCGATCTGGGAGAGAACAATCGGCACAGTTAAGGCAGGACTGAAAAAGGTACTGGGTCGTGCCTCAGTCTCACTTACAGAGTTGACTACGATACTAACAGAACTGGAGGCGGCTGTGAATGACAGACCATTATGATATGAGTCAGGAGATTTAGAGGATCCTGTACCTATTACCCCTTCACAGTTGGCCAGTGGACGTAGACTTAGACTGTTTCCTGAACCGAATGAACGACGATGAAATCACGGATCCCTCATTGTACGTTGTAAACAACGTCTCCGCGCGATATAATTATGTCTGTAAATTGTCAAATGATTTGTGGAAGCGCTGGACGACTGACTACCTGCTGTCTCTAAGGGAAAGTCATACTAATTTAATAAGAAATAAGGGTAAATCTTGGACCAAAGTAGGTGACGTTGTCCTGATACACAATGAGGGTCCTCGTTTGTTTTGGTGATTAGGTCTCGTCCTAAATTACTTCCAGGCATAGATCAGCTTGTTAGAGTCGCGCAGGTCAAAACCTCTACCGGTATTACCACTCGTCCGATTGCTAAATTGTATCCTATTGAACAGGAATGTGAAGATGTGGGTGAGATTATTGCTGATGGTATTGCCGGTGCGGATGCACCAGCGCAGTCTGCTGCTAGTCGGGATGACAGTAATCTTCGTCCTCAGCGGCAGGCTGCTTGGGTTCCACGTGACTCTGGCAATCATTGATAGGTGGTGGAGCCTTATAATTTTCAACATTAGTTTAAGTACAAATTGTAAAATTTGTAAATATTTGGTGGCCGGGAATATATCGTGACTTACGAGTGTCCACGATAGACCTTTCTATTTCCAGTTGGGATTGGTTAAAAAGGGAATTTATAATTCTGTATATACACAAAGTATCATGTAAAGTTAATTGTGTGTGTATTTCAGATGAGTAATATATAAGGGGTAATTAAGGTATAGGCTATGGTGTACATTTATTCTATAAAGAGTTAATTTGAGAATATAGTATTCCATAAGTATAAAGTACTATTTAATATAGTAATGAAAGTAATATGAGGAACGTTAGCAGCATCGAGAATGATTGCGCATGTCTAGCTTCACTTGTTACCAAGCTGATGTTCTGAGATATCTCCCTATAAAGGGCGCCACTTAATAACAACATGCCTCACCATCAACACCGGCGATCGGCCACATCTATCGTCCCATATATAAAACATCCCAGCACCTACTATCCATCAACATGCTCCATTAACCAGCTAAGTCTATATATATTCACTGGTGGCCATTATAATAATTATGTAGACAATATACAGCATGTGAATTAACAACAACGGTGAGACAATCTAAATGCTTCCCCCTTAGGCAGATAATCCAACCCTTTACTTGTGTTGTAACTAATTCCTAAATCCACTATACGATCCTAAGTCTTGACAGTGGTGATTATGTCAGCCTGCTGTTGCAATTTGCCAGTAATGTCTGACAGATGTTGGAAAATGGTAGTGATGTCTGACAGATGTTGAAATATCAAATATGGTATTAATGTTTGACAGATGTTGAAATATGGTACTAATTCAATTCAATTAAATTCAAAATTCTGTATTCACATTAATTTTGTTTTACAAAAATGTCATACAATTAATTCACTCGCATATATATATATATATATATATATATATATATATATATATATATACTAATTATACATAAAATGGCCTACCCAGGAATCAATTGTGGTAATAGTATATTATTCTGTACATAGATTGTTTATGATTTCATTACACTTCTCTCTTGATAGAATAATACTCCCCATATCTCTCTTGATAGAATATTACTCCCCATATCTCTCTTGATAGAATAATACTCCCCATATCTCTCTTGATAGAATAATACTCCCCATATCTCTCTTGATAGAATAATACTCCCCATATCTCTCTTGATAGAATAATACTCCCCATATCTCTCTTGATAGAATAATACTCCCCATATCTCTCTTGATAGAATAATACTCCCCATATCTCTCTTGATAGAATAATACTCCCCATATCTCTCTTGATAGAATATTACTCCCCATATCTCTCTTGATAGAATAATACTCCCCATATCTCTCTTGATAGAATAATACTCCCCATATCTCTCTTGATAGAATAATACTCCCCATATCTCTCTTGATAGAATAATACTCCCCATATCTCTCTTGATAGAATAATACTCCCCATATCTCTCTTGATAGAATATTACTCCCCATATCTCTCTTGATAGAATAATACTCCCCATATCTCTCTTGATAGAATATTACTCCCATATCTCTCTTGATAGAATAATACTCCCCATATCTCTCTTGATAGAATAATACTCCCCATATCTCTCTTGATAGAATAATACTCCCCATATCTCTCTTGATAGAATAATACTCCCCATATCTCTCTTGATAGAATAATACTCCCCATATCTCTCTTGATAGAATAATACTCCCCATATCTCTCTTGATAGAATAATACTCCCCATATCTCTCTTGATAGAATAATACTCCCCATATCTCTCTTGATAGAATAATACTCCCATATCTCTCTTGATAGAATAATACTCCCATATCTCTCTTGATAGAATAATACTCCCCATATCTCTCTTGATAGAATAATACTCCCCATATCTCTCTTGATAGAATAATACTCCCCATATCTCTCTTGATAGAATATTACTCCCCATATCTCTCTTGATAGAATAATACTCCCCATATCTCTCTTGATAGAATAATACTCCCCATATCTCTCTTGATAGAATAATACTCCCCATATCTCTCTTGATAGAATAATACTCCCCATATCTCTCTTGATAGAATAATACTCCCCATATCTCTCTTGATATAATAATACTCCCCATATCTCTCTTGATATAATAATACTCCCCATATCTCTCTTGATATAATAATACTCCCCATATCTCTCTTGATATAATAATACTCCCCATATCTCTCTTGATAGAATAATACTCCCCATATCTCTCTTGATATAATAATACTCCCCATATCTCTCTTGATATAATAATACTCCCCATATCTCTCTTGATATAATAATACTCCCCATATCTCTCTTGATAGAATATTACTCCCCATATCTCTCTTGATAGAATATTACTCCCCATATCTCTCTTGATAGAATAATACTCCCCATATCTCTCTTGATAGAATAATACTCCCCATATCTCTCTTGATAGAATATTACTCCCCATATCTCTCTTGATAGAATAATACTCCCCATATCTCTCTTGATAGAATAATACTCCCCATATCTCTCTTGATATAATAATACTCCCCATATCTCTCTTGATAGAATAATACTCCCCATATCTCTCTTGATAGAATAATACTCCCCATATCTCTCTTGATAGAATAATACTCCCCATATCTCTCTTGATATAATAATACTCCCCATATCTCTCTTGATATAATAATACTCCCCATATCTCTCTTGATATAATAATACTCCCCATATCTCTCTTGATAGAATAATACTCCCCATATCTCTCTTGATAGAATAATACTCCCATATCTCTCTTGATAGAATAATACTCCCCATATCTCTCTTGATAGAATAATACTCCCCATATCTCTCTTGATAGAATAATACTCCCATATCTCTCTTGATATAATATTACTCCCATATCTTCTTGATAGAATAATACTCCCATATCTCTCTTGATAGAATAATACTCCCCATATCTCTCTTGATAGAATAATACTCCCCATATCTCTCTTGATAGAATAATACTCCCCATATCTCTCTTGATAGAATAATACTCCCATATCTCTCTTGATATAATAATACTCCCCATATCTCTCTTGATATAATAATACTCCCCATATCTCTTCTTGATATAATAATACTCCCCATATCTCTCTTGATAGAATAATACTCCCCATATCTCTCTTGATAGAATTCTCTCTTGATAGAATAATACTCCCCATATCTCTCTTGATAGAATAATACTCCCCATATCTCTCTTGATAGAATAATACTCCCCATATCTCTCTTGATAGAATAATACTCCCCATATCTCTCTTGATAGAATAATACTCCCCATATCTCTCTTGATAGAATAATACTCCCCATATCTCTCTTGATAGAATAATACTCCCCATATCTCTCTTGATAGAATAATACTCCCCATATCTCTCTTGATAGAATAATACTCCCCATATCTCTCTTGATAGAATAATACTCCCCATATCTCTCTTGATAGAATAATACTCCCCATATCTCTCTTGATAGAATAATACTCCCCATATCTCTCTTGATAGAATAATACTCCCCATATCTCTCTTGATAGAATAATACTCCCCATATCTCTCTTGATAGAATAATACTCCCCATATCTCTCTTGATAGAATAATACTCCCCATATCTCTCTTGATAGAATAATACTCCCCATATCTCTCTTGATAGAATAATACTCCCCATATCTCTCTTGATAGAATAATACTCCCCATATCTCTCTTGATAGAATAATACTCCCCATATCTCTCTTGATAGAATAATACTCCCCATATCTCTCTTGATAGAATAATACTCCCCATATCTCTCTTGATAGAATAATACTCCCCATATCTCTCTTGATAGAATAATACTCCCCATATCTCTCTTGATAGAATAATACTCCCCATATCTCTCTTGATAGAATAATACTCCCCATATCTCTCTTGATAGAATAATACTCCCCATATCTCTCTTGATAGAATAATACTCCCCATATCTCTCTTGATAGAATAATACTCCCCATATCTCTCTTGATAGAATAATACTCCCCATATCTCTCTTGATAGAATAATACTCCCCATATCTCTCTTGATAGAATAATACTCCCCATATCTCTCTTGATAGAATAATACTCCCCATATCTCTCTTGATAGAATAATACTCCCCATATCTCTCTTGATAGAATAATACTCCCCATATCTCTCTTGATAGAATAATACTCCCCATATCTCTCTTGATAGAATAATACTCCCCATATCTCTCTTGATAGAATAATACTCCCCATATCTCTCTTGATAGAATAATACTCCCCATATCTCTCTTGATAGAATAATACTCCCCATATCTCTCTTGATAGAATAATACTCCCCATATCTCTCTTGATAGAATAATACTCCCCATATCTCTCTTGATAGAATAATACTCCCCATATCTCTCTTGATAGAATAATACTCCCCATATCTCTCTTGATAGAATAATACTCCCCATATCTCTCTTGATAGAATAATACTCCCCATATCTCTCTTGATAGAATAATACTCCCCATATCTCTCTTGATAGAATAATACTCCCCATATCTCTCTTGATAGAATAATACTCCCCATATCTCTCTTGATAGAATAATACTCCCCATATCTCTCTTGATAGAATAATACTCCCCATATCTCTCTTGATAGAATAATACTCCCCATATCTCTCTTGATAGAATAATACTCCCCATATCTCTCTTGATAGAATAATACTCCCCATATCTCTCTTGATAGAATAATACTCCCCATATCTCTCTTGATAGAATAATACTCCCCATATCTCTCTTGATAGAATAATACTCCCCATATCTCTCTTGATAGAATAATACTCCCCATATCTCTCTTGATAGAATAATACTCCCCATATCTCTCTTGATAGAATAATACTCCCCATATCTCTCTTGATAGAATAATACTCCCCATATCTCTCTTGATAGAATAATACTCCCCATATCTCTCTTGATAGAATAATACTCCCCATATCTCTCTTGATAGAATAATACTCCCCATATCTCTCTTGATAGAATAATACTCCCCATATCTCTCTTGATAGAATAATACTCCCCATATCTCTCTTGATAGAATAATACTCCCCATATCTCTCTTGATAGAATAATACTCCCCATATCTCTCTTGATAGAATAATACTCCCCATATCTCTCTTGATAGAATAATACTCCCCATATCTCTCTTGATAGAATAATACTCCCCATATATCTCTTGATAGAATAATACTCCCCATATCTCTCTTGATAGAATAATACTCCCCATATCTCTCTTGATAGAATAATACTCCCCATATCTCTCTTGATAGAATAATACTCCCCATATCTCTCTTGATAGAATA
>JBAKBP010020325.1:0-42843 GCA_037953745.1 Lithodes maja | reverse complement strand
CTATCTAAGTTTATCTTAAAGCTCCCTATCGTTCTTGATCCCACTAAAGCACTTGGCAGCCTATTCCACAACTCTGTTACCAAACCAATATCTCCCTATATCTTTCTTGAAACGAAATTTATCTAATTTTAAACCATTTATAGGTTCTTTTGCTATCACTGAGCTTTAGTACATTTTTCATGTCCCTTTTATTAATCCCACTAACCCACTTGAATACCTCCATCATGTCCCCTCTAACCCTGCGTCTTTATAAGGAATGTAAGCCTAATATCTTCCACCTTTCTTCATACGGAAGATTTATGATATTATGGACCATTTTGGTCATTCTACGTTGTACTTTCTCCAATGAATCTATGTTCATTCTGTAATAATGACACCAAAATTGAACAGCATAATCCATATGGGGTGTCACTATAGTGAGTTAAATTTATCATCCTTATTACTCTTCTCTGGAAGATCATTAATGGTCTCATATAATAGTTTACCATTTATACAGACACTTCTGGTAGTGACTCGTTTGCCTTTAATCGAAAATATCATATGAGTTTTTTTCTAAATTGAGTGCAAGTTTATTTGCATTAGTCCATTCCAACAGTTTCTTTACCTTAGTATTACTCTTTTCAAATAAGTTATCAATATTGTCACCACTCAAGAATATATTTGTATCTTCGGCAAATAAAATAGGAAGTAACTCTGTAGAGACATTAACTATAACATTTACATATATCAAGTACAGAAGCGGCCCCAAAACAGAGCCTTGAGGAACACCAGATTCTACCACATCACTAAAAGTTTTTGCCATTGTAAGTTACATATTGCCGCCCATTGTACAGATCACTTTTGAACCAATTTAATGCTACACCAAATTACATAATGACTTAATTTCTTCAGAAGTATTTCATGATTGACTATCAAATGCTTTACTAAAGTCTAAAAAAAATCCAAGTAGGCTACATGTTTACCTTTATCGAGAGCTTCTGAAATTATATCAGTCATCAGTATTAAGGCTAATTCTGTTTCATATCCTTTACCAAATTCAAATTGACACTGTATTTGAGATCATGTTTATTTATGAAAGAAATTAATCTGTTATACATAATACGTTCGAATATTTTTGAAAATATACTTAGCACTGAGAAACGTTCTTATATTTTTGCAAATATACTTAGTACTGAGACCGGCCGATAATTATTAACAATACAAACATCAGCACTCTTATATAACTGTATAACTTTGGCATTTTTTAACCCACCAGGGAAAACTCCCTCAGATACAGACAAATTAATTAGATGAGCATAGACGTCAGACATAATTAAACGAGTCTCTTTAATGACATGACAATTTACGTTGTCCCAACCTGGACCGTTTTTCTTTAGATTTGCTATGATGCCCATTACTTCCTCACGATTTGTTTGTGTCACAAATATTGAACCCAGATTTGCATTGACAAAAATTATGCATATGTTTTGTTGATCATTGGCAGTTACTTACTAATATTATTTCCAATATTGAGATAACATTTATTAACAACATCGGCAATATGTTTATTGTCATCAACAACCCTACCATCAATGACGAAATTAGTAACAAGTGTTTTCGATTGTTTTTTATTTAGTACTTATTTTATCAAGTCTCAGGACTTTTTAATATTGCCGATGTAAGAGATCGTAATGTTCTCTCTCCGCCTTTCGTAATAATCTATTCACGATTCTTTTATAATCTAGATATTTATTGTTATTTTCGTCAGTTTCATTTTTTAAGAAGAAGACAAAGTTTATTTTGTACTTGAGAAGATTTCTTCAGCACAGCGCTGAGCAAACACTTTCGGTTACGATACATACGTAGTTTTAATATTTTCAGAGTAAATGAACCATTATAATATCTCATGAAAATATCGTAAAATTCAGAAAATGCGTGTTGACAGTTTTTACTACCAATGATGGTCATGCAATCAGTATTAACTAGATTATCTTTAAAATTGTGCAATGTATGTTCATTCACCAAACGTTTTGTAATGAAATGTGAGCAAGTTTTCTCTCTAATGTTTCTGGTAACCGAAAATATTGGAAAATTATATTACTCTTACACATATGTATACATTATGCCAATTACAATTTCATTACTCTGAACGTCATTACTGAAAATATTGTCTAATAATGTGGCAGTTACTTTTCACTCGCGTTGGTTTGTTGATCAGCGGAATAAAGGAATATGAGAAAAGCATATCATAATCTGATGTTAACTTATGATTCTTGGTATTTAATAGATTCAGATTGTAATCTCACATCAGATATGTAAAAAATAATTCCTGATTGATTGATGTTATAATGCCATTTACATAATTAACAAAATATGTAACATTCGAGTCAGGAGGCCTGTATATGACAGCAATAATCATATACTTACTACTACCAATTTATGACTTGTTTATTTCCAAAACATGGACTCAACATTACTACACAGTAAGCTCAAATCTTCCCTGACTTTGTACTTTACATGATTCTTAATATATATATAAACTCCACCTCCTTTTTTGTAGTTTAAGTTTATAGTCATGTTCATATCCACCTAAACCATAGGTTCTGACATTATGATCTCCTAACCATGTCTCTGTTAACCCTATAGCATGAAATTGGATATTAATATTGCATAAATAAGAATCAAATGTAAACATATCTTTCTGAGAACTACGTATATTTATATGTATCATACAAAAATGTGGAGGACTAGAAATATTGACTAAGTTTACTATGTAAAGTGTCTTCTGTATAAGTTACAATTTACATTTTTATTGCTATTGAAATTACACATTTATATCAGGATCAATATAACTACATTTTGCAATATGTACATTATTAAGCTCAAAGGATCAACAAGCTGATTTTCCAATGTTATTTGTCATTAACTCATTATGTTTATGTGTGGCATTAATGATTGGGATCAGTTCTGTATTTCGTAGTTGACTAAATGGGAAGGTGTACGATCTACATACTGTAGAGAAAGTATCGTTACTGTGGTCACACTCCTTCCCACCGATTATACATACTTCATTTATCATTTGTACTAGACTCATCATTTAAAATTATCTTATACTTTATATTTGAGTAAGAATAAATACAGATAAAGGCATGATATATACCATATAGATATAATTTGATGGAGGATATAAACATGTCGCTGTCACATTTATTTTAATCTCTTAAATAATTTCAAGTTCATGGGTCTACAATGTAGGGGTTATAGGGGAATTGGTTATCCTAAGGGATTAGATGATTGATAGCAATTTTGAAAACTGTCTGGAAATTATCCCAGTGTTAGTGGGTAATTTAAAATATTTATTAGAACTTGCAATGTTGTTTCAGAAATGTGTGCAAGTATTTTTTGGTTAATATTGCTCAAACCAGGAGCTTTATCTTTCATATTGTTTATGATAGATTTAATTTCGTGAAATTTTAATGTTTTGACTGGTGGCAGTCTGCTTGTTAAAAAACGTTGATGTCAATGGATTACTCAATATTACCGGTATATATACACATGTAAGGATTGGGGGTGAGTAGTGGGTTGGTCTACTGCGAATTTGGTTGTCTGCCATTGGTTGGCTGGGGGTGGGCGAAGTTAACGATGATTGGCTGTTGGAAGTCAAGGGGGTAGTTTGCTGCGCTCTGGGCTGCGTACGCGAGGGCGTGGGAGGAAGGTGTAGGGCGAAGTTAACGATGATTGGCTGTTGGAAGTCAAAGGGGGTAGTTTGCTATATTAATATAGTAATAGTTTTAACCTTAGTAAACTCATTGTTATTGAACAGGAGAATATACAGACAATCATATTTATAACACTGACTAACCTAAGGGTCATTGTTAATATAAATTTCACAGCACCGTATATCTGACGCATAAACCTTAAGTTTATTTACTTTTTCCATCCACTCATCTATGTCATGGATTAATCAAATTATGGTGCACAGACAGCAAGGGGAAGATGCATACCCTAAATAACCATCGCCAAAGTAAGATACATTACTAATACATCAAACAAAAGTCAACGATTCGATTCGCTATGCATTGTTAAATGGATCACAACCACCGAATTTATATTGATTGGTTGATTGATCGATGGATTTATTTATTTATTGTTTTATTCAATAGTACAGCTCTTCGCTAATTGGAAGGTGATAACATCAACCTTTCAAATACCCAGAACTCACCACGAGGAGGTGACTGCACATCGAGTTCCACCCGCCCTCCCTCCTATTTAAAATTATTCACTATAGCAATTTCAGGTTTATGTATTTGATAATTAAAATTAAAACACTTAAACGTACAATTCGCGAAACAATTCGGATTTGTATACAACCTTCACACATGCATTTATTTTGAATTACATTGGAATTTATGAATTTATGTTCCCAATTAACATGTATGATGAACGCGATTCCAATTTCAGTTTTGTACATTTATAAGTCAAATACAATACTCGTTTTTTTAATATTTAGTAAAATAACATCTCCACAATAGAAAGGTTCAATGTAAAATAATTGGTGAAAATGAATAATGAAGAAAGAGATTACGTTACTTCAACAATTAAATGTATAAATGGTTTATAAGAAATAAGTTAATTCTTACAGTACAAATCATTGACAATTGTTTCACATATAAAATTCCTTAACACAAGATTTCAAGTATGCAATCGGAATTTAAACGTATAGTAAATAAAAATTGAGTCACACGAAACTTAATGACTCTCTTGAAATACAATAATGTACGCATAGTTATGTTTGAACAAATATGTTTTCATGCAACATGGCTACCAAAAAAAAATATGAATACAATCCCACATACTTTGGTTGCAACATCAATAATACATTCTTAAAGGACCGACATGCACTGCAAGACAAACACTGTCATGGAATTATTTGTTTAATAAGAATAACATTTCTAAAGTATACAGCATGGCTTACAGCCCTCATAACTGTTAATCGTGATCCAGTGTGCATAAACTGTCAATCCGAATAATGTTTGCCAATGCCGTTCACTGACAATTATAATTTATGACATGAAATACAATACATTTGTTTTGAAATAACTTATAATAACTAAACGCTAATTTAACTACTCAATGTACACTAAAAGCTGGCTAAATAGTATTCGATAATCAGTGTGCATAGACTGTCAAGCCGAATAATTATTTTTGCCATGCTTGTCACTAAGAATAAGTATGCTACACGAGAAACAATGAATAATTTTTCGTCCATATTATTAATAAAGAGCCAGTTATCATAAACTGTCACTCCATGCCCTGCTACAATCCAAGTAACGATTTAAATGGTTTTGATATTACTATATTTATTGACATACTTTTCATTTATTTTCAATCACGTGGGTTGCAACGTTCGGTAACCATGACATTTACACCAATTGCCGGTATTAATATCTTAATGTTAGTAATGACAATGAAAATAGCAGACATGAACGCAAACTAAATTGAATTTAAATTCTACGCTTAGGACTCAAACATCCTTGCAACATGAACATGGAAAAGCATTAATTTTTAATTGATTTTTAATTTGACCTCAAATATACTAAAGATGAGACCGAGTATTTGTCCTCGACCAAAGGAAAGGTGCCGGTTATCATTCTCCAAATAGGTTTCTTGCTACTGTGTGACGCCTGCCAGCGTTGGCAGAATCGCCTCCCGGTAGCCACTAGCGCTCGCCAGGGATGTGAAATGGGCTACAGTCTATCTACAATGTTGTACTTTCTTGTGAATCGTCATGTCACAGGCAGTATAGAAGTGGTCTTTATTTTCGCGTGTGACAATGCCTTATATTTTATATCGTGAGTTGAACATAAGATGCATTGTAGTACAAAGGAGTACAAAGGAAATCAAGCAACAACAGGTCTAGTGACCCTTCTAGGCTGCTTGTCCTCCAAAACACTGAGGATCAAGTGTCCAATCAGTGGTTTAGAGTGGGTAAGGGAACATTGAAGAGGGAACTACTGCCCTAGAACTTATGTCCGTGGCAGGATTAGGAAGTTAGTAGGAGACAGATGGGTTAGTAACTGAGGGGGGGATAAAATAAAGTTATTCATTTACAAACGCAGTCAGTCGCGGGTTTGATGCGAGATATTTGTCTAAGCGGAGTTTAAATGAATCAACGGTGCTGCAGTCTATAACGACTCGGGGAAGCCCATTCCACAAGTTGACAACTCGATTGAAGAAGAAATTCTTAGCTTCGTGCGAGTTAAAAGATTTACCAATAATTTTGCAACCATTTCCCCGTGTGTAATTAGATTGCTCGATAGTGAAGTACTTACTACAGTTCATATTGTCGATGCCTTTGATGATTTTGAACACTTGAATTAAGTCACCTCTTAATCTGCGCTGGGTTAAAGGAAATAGATTTAATTCTCTAAGACGCTCTTCGTATGGTTTGTTCTTTAGGCTAGGTATCATTTTGGTAACTCTACGTTGAACTCGTTCTAGCTTGTTTATATCTTTTTGGTAATAAGGGCACCAGGATTGAACGCAGTATTCCAGAAGAGGGCGGACTAAGGAATTGTAAAGGGTTAGGATAACTTCTTTGGATTTATACTCAAATGACCTGCCTATAAAGCCAATTATTTTGTTTGCCTTCTTAACAACTTCTGAACATTGTTGACTCGGTTTTAGGTTACTCGATATTGTTACTCCCAGATCGGTTTCTCTGTTTACATTCTTAAGCTGAGTGCCATTCATCGAATAGTTTGCTTTCTCATTTAGGTATCCGATATGTAGTACTTTACATTTATCCGCATTGAAACTCATTTGCCAAATTTGGGCCCAACATGACAATTTATCTAGATTGTGTTGCATATCGTCAACTTGTTCTTTTGAGAGTACGCCCATTTGCAATTTTTGTATCGTCAGCAAATTTTGAGGTTGTACAGGTGAGACCCTCATCTATGTCGTTGATGTAAATTAGAAAGAGAATTGGTCCTAGTACCGATCCCTGGGGTACCCCGCTACTTACATTGATCCATTTAGATGCCTTACCGTTTATGACTACTCTTTGCTTTCTGTCGCTGAGCCAATTTTCTATCCATTTCAACACACCGTCTTTTATTCCATGCGCTTTTAGTTTTAGCAGTAAACGTTTGTGGGGAACTTTGTCAAAGGCCTTTTGAAAATCAAGGTATATAATATCTACAGCTTTACTCTCATCGTAGAGGTTGAGGATATCGTGGAAGAAGTCTAAGAGGTTTGTTAAACAGGAACGTTTTTTACGAAAGCCGTGTTGAGTATCTTTAAGTAAGTTATTTGCCTCTAAGTGATTTACGAGTCTGTCTCTTATGACCGTTTCTAGCATTTTACATACAATTGAGGTTAAGCTAATTGGACGATAGTTACTGGGTAGGGATTTGCCGCCTTTTTTGAATATCGGTGTTACGTTGGCTAGCTTCCACTGATCAGGCATAGTCCCAGACTGCAAGGATTCATTGAATAGCAATGTCAGTGGTTTGGAGAGCTCATCCTTAGCTTCCTTTAGAACTCTAGGCGAGATTGTATCAGGTCCAGGCATGTTATTTACCTTGAGTTTATCTAAACAATTCAATACTTCTCTCTCTGTAACGGTGATATTGCTTAGAACATCTGAATTATCAATCTGAATCGGCGATGGTGTAGGGATATCACTGAGGTCTTCTGTTGTAAAAACTGATGCAAAGAAGGTATTGAGGGCATTACTCATTTGTACTTCATCTTTGGTGTATTCTCCATTTTCATCGACTAACGGTCCAACAGTTGAAGTAACTACTTTTTTCTTTCTGATATAACTATAGAATTCTTTCGGGTTTGTTTTACTTTGATTCGCAACATGTAACTCCAGGGTCTTTTTACTTTGCTTAATTAACTTTTTGGCTTTGCGTCGTAGCTCTACAAATTTCACCCGTCCTTCGTCATTTTGTGAGGATTTTAATCTATCATTAGCAAATTTTTTAGCAAGCAGACAGTCTGAAATATCTTTATTCCACCATTTGGGCTTATCATTATGGCCTGGATGCCGTATTTTCGATGGTATGCAGTCTTGCACTGCCTTAAGGTAAGTGGTTGTGAAACACTCCCAAGATGTATTTATGTCGTTATTGTTAGTCAGAAAGCTCCAGTCAGTTTCTTTAAGCTTTGATTTAAGTTTATGAAAATTTGCTTTCTTGAAATTAGGGACTTTCTCAATGCTGCTATTTGATTTGTTACTAGTAAACTTTAAAGTGAAAGTTATTGCACGATGGTCGCTGTTACTGAATTCATCACCAACATTCAAATTCTCTATTAATTCTTCTTTTGTTGCGAGTACAAGGTCAAGCACATTATTACCACGGGTGGGTCGGAGATTGTACAAATTGAAAAAAGTGAACTCTCTTGCAAGTTAGCATAGAGGTCGTGTCCAGAGTGTGATGTAAGAATATTGCCCCCTTTAGTCACGGGTAAGTTGAAATCGCCAAGAATTACGGTATCTTGTATGTTAGTTATTTCTGCAATTTGTTCATAAATTTCACTGTCAGTTTGCACTGATTGAGATGGGGGTCTGTATAATAAAGCTAGTGTTATTTTAGTTCCTCGTTTATTATTTAATAGTACGTAAGATATGTCTATATTCGCAATTTGAGGTTTTGACATTAAGACGGGATTAAGACTTTCCTTCCTAGTGAAGGAGAGAGAGCGAGCGAGCAGCGTGGGAGAGGAGTGTTGTTTTCCCTCTTCCTTCCTCCCTCCCGGAGGAGTCCCTCGCCCGCGTGGCTTTCTCTCGGTGTTGATTGGCTGGTGGTTCCTGGCGCCTTCTGCAGGCCTGCTGTCTGGTGACGTAGCGGCCTGTGATTGGCTGACCACCATGCCTTTGTGTGTGATCCTGGAGGGGTCCCGACTCCCGAGGAGCTATTCTCTTCAGAGCTTGCTTGACCAGCATACCCTTAACATATCCCTTGCCACCTGTCACCGACTTCTACCTATAGAGTGTTACGACCGGCACTACGAAATAAACAAGGGCACTCAATATTAGACTAGATGATAGGCTATATCTGCAACAACGGTACGCTAATTCCAAACCCTCGAACTATTTCGCCGGCGAACAAAATACTCGAACCCTCCATAGTTAATCTCCTGGATAACGGGGTATCAATTAACTGGGTTTTAGTGCACTTCTACAAAGGCCTACCGATGACGGCAAAGCCTGCTCACAACAGGAGTACTTTACGTTAATAAAATGCTCTTAAGTAATAACAATGCTTGAATAAACTATAACAAGATTTAATAAAGGAGTATATGCTTACGTTGACTTTAGTGTGAGTCTGTACTCAACACTAAACTCTTCAATTCTCTATGAAAACACTGGAACTCTAGTCCTACAGCAATCAGATAAAGAATCTTCTGAAAACGTCTGATGCTCTAAGATGCTCGTTAATATAGAACAGAAATAATGCAGGGGCAGGACACCAAAGCGTGCATCTTAAATACACCAATAAGTAGGATACATATATATAAAACAAGGGAGTGCAACAACTCTGTGACAGCACTAATAATCGCCACTCAAAACAGTACTTCCTTAGCCAACGTAACAGCCAAACTGAGTTGTGCACTATGCATCAACCTAGGCTAAAATAAGGCGTGAATAATTCCTAAAGCATACACAATTAAAGTTAATAAGCACGATGCGGTCTTTCTCACTAATAAAGTCTAGCAGTGGCATAAAAAGGTACTAAGAAAACTAGGCAGAGCGCAAGCATGCTCGTAGCCTACTGTCTCCCCTTGAACAGATTTCCCTTATGTTACGTTAGTGACTTGGAGGCTCTCTCGGTAAGTCCAGATCTCAAGTATCTGGTCTTACCCTGGCGCTCCACAAAGGTCAACAAAATGAGGTAGCAAGTATGCAGGTGAGATTAGGCAAGAGCCCTTCACTTGTATACTGCTACACTCGCAAAGGAAAATATGCACAAGGGTTACAGGCTAGCTAGTACATCGATGTTGTACAGGCTCTGACTTGCCACATACATAACTCAGACAATGACCAAAGATACCTTCCACTGTCTAGCATTAAATAATAAGAGAAAACAGCTCAATAATTAGAAGCACACCAACACTATGGTACCATTTGACTATGACTCTAATAATCCTTAAAACTAGTGCAAACATATATGGAGAGCTGGTGCTGGTAATACGACTGGCCGTCTATGGAAGTCGTATGCAGAACCAGAAGGGATAAGTAATTGAATAAAGAGAGAAGTATGAAACCGAAGAAGTTCAGAGAGAGAGATAGTAGTATAGAGGGTTATATGGGGGACAGAATTGCAAGGGACATTTAGGACCAAGCACACTCCGCCTAGCTCTGCGGAAGGTAGCTCCTCGGGACCCCTAGGATCACACACAAAGGCATGGTGGTCAGCCAATCACAGGCCGCTACGTCTCCAGGCAGCGGGGCTGCAGAAGGCGCCAGGATCCACCAGCCAATCAAGGGCGCGGGAAAACTCCTCGAGTGAGGGAGGCAACACATACCTACGCACGCACATACTACCACCACGCTCTCGCTATTCTCTCTCTCCCTCCACAATGCATCTTACATTCTACTAATGATATAAAATACTTCCCGTTGTCACAGACGAAAGTAAAGACCACCACGGGACTGTCTGTAACAACACGAACACTATGAAAGAAAGAACACCATTCTCTGATAACTGTAGCCCATTTCACTACCCTGGCGAGCGCTAGCGAGTTACGAGCGCATTCTGGCAAGCTGGCCAGCGTAACGAGCACTTTCTCTCTCTCTCAACTTCTTACCTCTCATTCTTCCTCTCTATTTAATATCATAACTCCCCTTTGGTTCTGCACGATTTCATATATCGGCCATCGTATTATATGCTGAAGCTCTCAGATATTATATGTTTAGTTGGGCATTTTGGAGGAGTTACCATTTTGTCTGTAGAGGTTCGACACACTCACGGTGTCTCCCTCCCTATTCCTTGGCTGTCTGCTGGGCTATTTAATGCTAGACTGGGGTAAGGCTACTTGGGTTGTGATTTCCGATGTGTAACCGGTTTTGTTGAACCTGTACAATCGCAACGGAGACGTGGGAAGCCTAGGTGGTCTTTCTGACTGTGTACCTTGTGAGTTTAGCACTGTGCTGCGAGTGAGGGCTTTTTCCTCTGCCACCCAGCACTGTGCTAACTCGTTTTGTTTTGACTTTGAGAGGGTCGCCATTAGAGAACCAGATACTAGCGATCTGGATCTCTCAAGAGAGCACCCCGTCAATTAACGTAATTTGGCCGCACAGTCTTAAGGACCTCGCTAGGCTACGAGCCGCTTGCTCAGCCATTGTTTCCTAGCCTACGACATCCCAGCTAGACTTTGTTAGCATAACATACACCCGTTTAGAATTATAAACTCTTATGTTATGTATGCAACATTCTTATTCACGTTCACTGTAAGCCTTGGTTGTTGTTGAGTTGCACAACCTGAGCAGGCTTTTTTAGTTGCCTGACGAAGTACTTCTTTTGTTGTTGGAGATAATACTAGTGTGCATTTATCGTTATTCCCGTGTCAGTTGGCACTGTCTGTTTCTACATTTGTCCTATATTGTCCCTGCTTTATATAACAGTTCAAAATCCGATACGATCATCTTACCCCAGCATCAGACTTTCTTCAGAAGATTCCTGCTCGATGCTTTGGGACTTTCGTTCACTTTCTTTAGTATAGGAGTGACAGTTCATTACTGTTTAGAGTAACTTTAAATATAACTTCTTCTAGTTTGCATTAAATCATTGCAGTGATTTAATTAAGATCTCTATCTTTTCCTTGTATACCTTATTAACGTAATTGTATGTTGTTGTGATCAGGCTGTATCAGAGATCATCAGCCTGTAGTAGTAGTGCATTTATACCGAGTTATAGGATACCCCGTTATCGCAGATTTAACTCTGGAGGGTATAGGTGTTTTTTGTGCGCCGGCATTTATAAGTTCATCTAGTTTTACCGTTGTGGCTGTGTGCCTTTCTAGTCCAATGAATAAGAGCCCTTGTTTTATACGAGCCCCGGTCGGTCGTAACAACTGATATTTAACCCATCGTAATAATACCACTTTTCATTGTACCAAATGTATGCTGTGAAGTGAGCCTTTAAATTAAGTGTTATGCCGACAATATTGTAATGCACATTGTTGACATTCATAACGTGAGGAATATTTTTTTCTGAATTGGCGTTGCCAGAACAACTTATTATTATAAAGGGAGGCTTCCCTTCAAAATTTTAAAAAAATCGCTTGTGCTTTCTTTTCTCCTGGGGTTTGCATTTCGAACACCTACCTGCACCACCTTTAAAATAGTCATCAATACATTATTGTAGGTTACTCAAGGCTTTATTTTGGGAAACAGTAATGCAAACGCTCTCTCGCTTTGTTTCTTTATCTTTGCATTTACAAGAATACAGTTGGATACTACCTTGAAGAAATTCCAAGCTATCAATTACATAACAAGCTTCTGTACCATAGCAATTGATCGTGGTACTGTTCTTTTCTAATGTATGCGTGCTCTCAAGCCACCGATACTTGATCAGATTCCATGATATCCCTTCATCTACATCTTTTTTCATCTTCAGTAACTCTTTGCATAATAAGAAGTAAATTGTCTATTGTGCATGTGTTCGTCAAAGTAATTTTGTTGTCAGAGATCTTTAATTTCCTTCCCCATTTTGGTAATTTGAAATGAAGCTCTAACTCAGAATTCTCAATTTTTGGTTTCTGTGAACTATGTGGCCCCTCGGGATCATGTACTATTGTGGACATAAGTCCTGCTGCACCTGCCTGAGAGGGATCCGCGAATTGTGTTGGTAACATTGAACCCCCCCCCCCCCCCCCCCCGTCCCCCCACTCCATCCCCACTATACCACCCTCTCAGCCAAGCCCTCCCTTCCCCCTCTACTTCTTTCCTTCTTGTTCACGTCTATAAGCCGTTCTTTATTTCTCCCTCTCTCATCATATCATTGTATTTTTATGAATGTTTTCCAAATCTTCCTCCTAAAATTATATCTCATATCGTTACATACTTCATATATATTGTATATTTGCCATTTTATACAAACCTAACACAATATAAAGTATGATAATCCATTCGAACATGGAAGTTTATTAACAATATATGTTATTTAAGTCAAATACAACTGAACCTTTCATTTAATTTGCATTATCATATTTCAATTCAGTTATAATTATCTAAGCCCTTATATCCCACTGTTTGGAGTAAGCATGCATTTCACTGTCAAAGTGTATATATTATTGAATTAAATAATTGACACACACATAAAATGGGTTCCTATATTAAATTAATTGAATATTAAAAGTTATATATATATATATGGTTACGTGTGTATTCTCAATACTCGCCTGTCAACCCACCTCCCCCTTAACTACGGTAGCTCACACTAATCTATTCATATTTCGTAACTAGTCAACTCAAACACACGGTCACACACATTAATGTGACATTACATTTCACAAACTTGCATGTTATTATCTTACTCGAGGAGATTTGGTGTCTTTCAACTGCATCAACGAACACGGCTCCCTCCGAGATTAACCCCTTCCTTATCGGGGTCGTGTTTTGTTTTATTACAGCTACATTTACACAATGTTGGGCAGATAAGCAAGGATTTGTGGTATTTAGAAGAATTAATTGAGCTAGTATGAAGCCTTTTAATTGTTACATTTCCTTCCTTAGGCCTAATTGAATAAAGACTTATAAATGTAGCTATTATCCATTCACTCGAACCATATATCTGGCTCCTAGTTGGTGTGTGTATCGACGTTCATGATTTCCCATTTTATCAATACCGTAGCTCATTGGCCCAGAAGAGTTGCAGAACTGGTAATTTCTGTATTATTGTCTTTATTATTCTATATTCATTCATTATACTAGACACGCTTTAATAATGTTAATGATTCCTTAACTATCTACAGTGATTATCCAAATCTTAAGAGTCATGATATATTACATTCATACACATTTATCACATATATAGCATACAGTATACACAAGTGAAATAAAGAAATGATAAACCCAAAAAGTACGGTAAGCAAGAGATGAATATTGACTGACTTGGCCCACGTGGCTTAGAGCCAATCACAGGCCCTGCTTCAGTTATTATTCACAATAATAATATGATAGGCAGGGATGGCATTTAATATCTTGCTTGTGTTTACGGAATTATATCTGCATTATTTATGTGTTTTCTGTAATAGTGCTTTGCTCTTAAGGTTTGGATATCACTCTAGATTATCACATTATTTGAATTAATTAAACTTATCTTTATTATTCTATATTTGTTCATTAAACTAGACAAGTCTTAGTAACTATAAGTATAATGCTAATGTGATAAGATATATCCAAACCTTAAGAGCTATAAAATATCACATAGAACACATATATAACGTAGATATCATACAGTTAACACAAACAAGGGAACATATGCTGTGACTGCCTATTTAAATGTGTAAATGTGTGGTAGAGGTATTAAGTGTTCAATACAGAGCTAAACTGTTTCGAGTTTGAATATTGCCTCCGACAGGAGGAGGATATTCTTTGGTTTTCCTTGCAACACCATTTACCCCTTGTACCCTTTTCCGACGATGTATACAGCGTAAGAAGAACCTTTAGGATGTAGGATAAACTATAATTTGTTAACAGTGATTACATTATAGAAATATTTCTATATCTATATTAATCACGATTGAAGTAGCTTAAATGATGCAGGACAAGCTATCACATGTATTATTATGATAGTTACAGACACAAATACTTATAAGAAATTGACAAGTAGAATCTGTGTCATCTTTATATGCCTTCATTTACTACCATTTAACACACACATTTGTTTTCACTCACGCCATCACCTCCATTAGCTATAATGGTGACACAAGGTTACATTGTTTCTGTTGTAACTGTTTATATATTACTTTCAATTATGTGTTTTAACTAAGTGTACGTCCGTAATTTGTTAACAAATAACCTATGACTCAAACTATCTACACTGCATCATATTATTGTAATAATCAATTTTGAAACAAACTGCCTGGGAATTTAGTATATGGTGAAACCACAACAAACACTTCGGCTTAGGACTCTCTAAAACGTTTTTGTGTTCTATCTCTCTTAAGTACCGTAAATAAAGCCCAGAGCGAAGAAGTGATTTTATATATTTCATACAATTATTTTATTTTTATTTTATTTTTCTAATTATTTTTGTATCTTGGTATACAACAGGTTCGGCCTTACATGGACACTCTTCACGTATAAGCTATATACGAACACGTGAACATTGTATATATCTATCTATATCAATTAATTGCACGTGGAAGAAAGAAAATGGTACCGATATTTCATAATATGTAACCAACCCTCGCATTTACTTTTCACAGCATGAATTTGAGAAATATTGGATTGAACAAAATAATATATTCAGCAAATTGATGGCGTATACAGCTAATAGCTACAAACAAAATCAATATAATAATATTTAGGACAAAACAAGTGTACACATAAATGCCACCGTATAGCAATAGTGCTCTCAGTTTAATGACATGTTGCATAGGAAACCAAAAACTTGATCTGTAATCTTATTGTTGGACAAGACGATAATCAAACGCAAAACATTTCCGCTGCGTGTTTAACAATACCTCTACCACTCCAGTGTAAATCTAATCTCTTTGGAGGACAGCCTAATTTTATTATCATTAAAATAAATAGGCTTAATAATTCAATGTTTTATTGTATGATCTGTTTGACCCAATAGCAATTTTGTTGAAACACCTATTAAATAATTGGACATTACATATTTAAAGTTATAAAGGGACAACAATAATCTTATTTACATTAGGTGAATTCCCACTGTTTCAGTATTTACAAGATTCCTTATCCATTACATTTATATCCTACTTCATGAATCATTAGGTTGTTGGTTTTTGTATTCGTTTCTTTGGTTGGTGTTTTATTATAATGGTATGGGCAGGAATCTCCCTATCCAATTAACGCTACGATTATGAGGTTTAACTCATTCAGTACCGGTGATATTGTTTCCATCATAATATTATTCTGGCAAATATTAGACGATTGTATTAAGCTAAAGAAGGGCGTCTACTATTTGAAATGCTACATACTATCACAAATAACACCATAGCTACCAGAGCCCCTTTCTTATCTACATATAATAGTCTGAGTATAGTTATAGTGAAATATATATGAGATGTCTTCGGTACCAAAAGGGCTACTAAAATGTCTCTATTTATGGCCTAGCTAAGATTCACCAAGGTCCTCTGCTCTATGATATATAAATTCACCTGCAGCGGAACGATATCACTTAAGCTACTTCACATGTGATTAATATAGATATAGAAATATTAGTTCTATAAATTTGTCATGTTTAAGGAATTATGGTCCGTTTTGTCTTACAAATTTCATACCATATATTGGCATTTTGCCTCAACGTTATGATGAAACAGTCGAAATTAATTTGGTGTAAATTTACATACATGCAATCCAAAAATATATTTGACTGAACTGCACTTCTGTATTTGTTTATGGTAATCGAAGGGACAAGAAGAACCAGACCCACTCTCGTGGGTCCATCTATCCACTCGGAAGGAGGGAGAACTGTAGCACTTCCTTCACCACTTACAGGTGGCCTCTCCGAACACTTTAATCTCACCCTCTCCAGTGAATGGAGCATAGTTATTTATTAACATTATTATTCAGTAAAAGAAGGAAGTTTAACAGTTAAACGTCTTTACACCATCTCAATTAACCCTTTTCAATACCACAGATCCTTCATTAGCTGCATACAATTACTTAAATATAGCTACATAAAAAATAAACGGAACCCTGGTACGGAAGGGGTTAATCTCGGAGGGAGCAGCGCTCGCTGAGGCAGTTGAAAGACGCCAAATCTCCTCAAGTAAGAAAATAACATGCAAGTTTGTGTAATATGTAATGTTACATTAATGTGTGTGGCCGTGTGTTTGCGTTGACTAGTTACGAAATATGAATAGATTAGTGTGAGCTACCGTAGTTAAGGGGGAGGTGGGTTGACAGGCGAATACTGTATTGAGAATACATACGTAACCATATATTTTTAACTTTTAATGTTCAATGCATTGAATCAAGGTACCCATTATATGAGTGGGTCAATGATTGTTTTTAATAGTATTGTATTTATACAGTAAAACACATAAATACATGCCTACTCCAGATATTGGGATATATGGGCTTACTTAATCATAACTTAATTGAACTATGAGAATGTAAAAGTATATTAAAGTCTCAATTGTATCTGACTTAGATAACATTATATCGTTAATATGCTTACATAATCGAATGGATCATAACGCCTTATATTGAGCTAGGTTTATAATAATTGGCAATTATGAACATGAGCTACGTAACCTATTGCTATCTTAACGATATGTTATTTCATTTTAGGAAGAAGATTTGGAAAGCATGCATAAAATTACATAGATACGATGATAGAGGGAGACATGAGAGAAATGAAGGAGAGAGAGCTTATCGTGATATTTATCATCCTATGGTTATAGTCAGGGCCCTGGTTATAGTCACAGTGGTGGAAACAATCCAGGGGGAGGGGCTTACAGACGTGAAACAAGAAAGAAAGAGGAAGGGAGGGTTTGGCTGAGAGGGTGTAGTAGAGAGGGGAAGGAGTGGGGGCGGGGGGGGTGTATCAATGTTACCAACACAATTCGCGATTCTCTGCCGGGCAGGTGTATCAGGACTTATGTCCACAATAGTACGTTACCATGTTAGTCGACCAATGATTTTGGAATACCTACCCCTGATAGATACTTCGATACCCCTCTCTTCCGTTTTTTAGCATTTGTTTTCTTCCAGGTCTCTACCTGAGGTGCCTTACCTTTCGAGCGCGAGTGAAATGTTGAAATTTCTTCCTCTACAGCGTTCAACGTATTCCTCATGTCTATTACCTGGTCTCTAATGCAACAGAAATGTTTTCTAATGAAATCAGGTGGACGACACCAAGAATTTTTCTTACAGACCATTGTTGTATTCACTACAGAGAATCGATTTTTTGCAAAGATGTCAGTACTCCACTCATAACATTGTTTATTTTTTTCTACAAAGAGAATGGCACTCCACATTGGCAACGTTACCAAAAGATGTGACAAGATATATGTTGTGAATCCTTTACAATAATACTTGTTCATTGAGGTGTTGAAACGATCGATTGATATTTTCTTGCAAATTTCATCATACAAATTACTGTAGTGTTTAACAATCTCTGATTGATTACTAATTAATGAATCTGGTATTTGTGTACAATTCTCAACCATATCTTGGGCATCATCTGTTTTTAGTAGGTATTCCCAAGTCTCTATTCTTTTCATATCTTTAAAATACTTTGTCAGACGACTGAAACTTGTCTTCACGGTCTCAGTTTCCGTGGGTGATGCGAAACACTCGAATATGAGACATACCAATTTCTCAACCATATTCAAATTGTGCAACATATCAAAGAAAATGCAGCAAAGATCACTAATCGACGTACATTTACATCATCTGTTAGTTGTGCAATTTCTTTTGCCATTACTTTAGCAATGTGATTGGAGGTAATATGAATGACGCACAGCTTTTCAATTTTATGATTTTCACTGGTATCCCTAGCAATTCGCAAAGTTTCTCTAATGTACTGATTTATATTTAGGCCGTTAAATGTCTTGACTACACCTTCAATCATCGACCATGAAAAATCAACCTCTACTTTATTTGGCATATAATTTGACGATTTCAACAACTTTGCATGGTCAACAAAATTAGATAAAAAGTAACACATGTCATTCGAATTTGTCTGAGAGTTTAACAATATTAGCGCATTTTTCAAAGGCACAAAGAGGCATAGATTACCATAGACAACCAGACAGAAGCAGACAGCCTCCCGAGATTGTCTGGTAGTCTTTGGTCAGCTCGGCCAAGACCAAAGATTAACGGACTCTGGGGGTGTGGCCACCAGCCGGGAGGCAGGACTCTGGTGACAGTTTCAGCCACTCACAGCCTTCGTTTCAAGGCATGATTCAAATGTTAGACAACTGACAGGGGTGAGTGTTGTAAATATTATGTCCTTCATATACTTAAAATTATTATTTCGAATGAATTAGAGTCCTTTGCATTCCTATAGACTTGGGAAGTAATATTATTGTTTAATTAACACATTTGTCTCTGAATTATGTTTTTTTATTTTATATATTTAACAATTATAGGTCTGCCATGAGCAACTTGCCAGTTTTTCAAAACATAAAAACTCTATGGTCCACAGTGTCTTTGAAAAATGCGCTTATATCTGCCACAGGTATTTGACGATTTGAATTGGCAGCATTGTCAATAATCAATGAATATAATGTTATCTTGTTTTTTAATAAGATTTCTGTCGCCGTGAAAATGCAAATAACAAGGTCTAGTTAGCAAATACAATTTCAGTTGGTCCTCTGTAAATAAATGGGTGGCAAAAGGTTTTTGGCTAAAGTACTGGACGTAACCATTCACCTTGTCATTCTTATATATCTCAAAAAACATCTCCTGAATAAGAGCAATTGCATCCATAGGGTTCTGTTCAAACATACGTTTTTTTGTTTTTCCTGAAGTTCTTTGAAGTAGCTAGAAAGACCTAAACTTTGGTCCATTTGTGTCTCACCTAGTGAAATGTCAGATTCATGATTTCCTTCTATTTTAATGTCTTGGCTAACTTTCTCCTTCTTATTTTCTTTATGATACTTCTTAAAATTCTGATTTTCCTTGTGGTCATGATCACCTACCATTTCTACATTAATCATAATGTTTTCATCTTGTGGTTTCTTAGGTATGGTGAATATATATTTTGCGCAAGTTGAATACCGGCATTGCCCAACTAACCTACAGTATGCAGCGCTAACTTTCCGAGAATTACTTTTCTTAACCCTATTTGACTTTAACCTTATTACACAAGATTTGTTGAATTTGGCAAATAAATTCAAGATTAGCTGACTGTAGCCTCTACGCAGGCTACTTTGGTTTTCCAAAGGTCGTATTGTCTTCCAATCGGTATACTTCATATTCAGCGTGAAATGTTTCAAAACATCCTCGCCTGATTCTCCGGATTTGTCTTTACTTGTTAATTTTTCCTGAACGATTTCATCTTTATTTTCGTCAACTTTGTGGTCGAGCAAATCTGGATTACTTTTATTATCTAACTCCTCTTCAATCCCATGCAATTTTGAATTAATATTACTTTCAAACTTTACTTCGGGTGCCATGCTGGACGATGGTTTATGAACATGGGAGGTAGAATGTCCATCTTTCAATGTCTTGTTTTGATTAGTTGTACATGCTTGGCATATATATTCATCATTTGAATTGTTTTTTTTTTCTATGTAATTGACACACTTGTGGTGAAACCACGCAAAACATAAATTACACTTGTTACGCTGGCCAGCTCGCCAGAATGCACTCTTAACTCGCTAGCGCTCGCCAGGGCAGTGAAATGGGCTACAATAATCGTAGAACAATGTTCTTTCTTTCATAGAGTTCATGTTGTCACAGACAGATCAGTGGTGATCTTTATTCTTGTCTGTGACACTTGGAAGTATTTTATATCATTGATAGAATATAAGATGCATTGTGTAAAGTTAAGGAGAAAGAGCGAGGTGGTAGTATGTACGTGTGCCTTCCTTCCTTCCTTCCTTCCTTCCTCGCTCGCGCAGGCTTTCCCAGGCCCTTGATTGGCTGGCGCGCTTGGCGCGTCCTAAGGACGCCTGCATTTCATGACGTAGTGGTCTGTGATTGGGTGCCGCTGTCCTTTGTGTTGGTGCTGGGACTCCTGCCGCATTTCTCCTGCAGAGCTTGGCACAGCGTGCTTGGTCCTACATGTTCTTTGCAATCTGTCCCCCATATAACCCCCAATACTACTTTCTCTCTCTCTGAACTTCTTCCTTTTCATACTTCTCTCTTTATTCAATTACTTATCCCTTCTGGGTCTGCATACGACTTCCATAGTCGGCCAGTCGTATTACCAGCACCAGCTCTCCATATATGTTTGCACTAGTTTTAGGGATTATTAGAGTCATAGTCATATGGTAGCCTAGTGTTGGGGTGCTTCTAATTATTGAGCTGTTCTTTTCCATTATTTAATGCTAGACAGTGGAAGGTATCTTTAGTCGTTGTCTGAGTTGTGTGGCAAGTCAGAGCCTGTACAACATCGACGAAGCTAGCTAGCCTGTAACCCTTGTGCATATTTTCCTTTGCGAGTGTAGCAGTATACAGGTGAAGGGCTTTTGCCTATACTTATCTGTATGCTTGCTACCTCATTGTGTTGACCTTTGTGGAGCACCAGGTTAAGACCAGATACTAGAGATCTGGACTTGCCAAGAGAGCCTCCAAGTCACTTACGTAACATAAGGGAAATCTGTTCAAGGGGAGACAGCAGGCTACGAGCACACTTGCGCTCTGCCTAGTTTCCCGATACCTTTTATGCCACTGCTAGTCTTTATTAGTGAGGAAGACAGCATTGTGTTTATTAACTTTCATTGTGTATGCTTTAGGAATTATTCACGCCTTGTTTTAGCCTAGGTTGATGCATAGTGCACAACCCAGTTTGGTTGTTACGTTCGCTAAGGAAGTACTGTTTTGAGTGGCGATTATTAGTGCTGTCACAGAGTTGTTGCACTCCCTTGTTATATATATGTATCCTACTTATTGGTGGATTTAAGATACACGCTTTGGTGTCCTGCCCGTGCATTATTTCTGTTCTATATTAACGAGCATCTTAGAGCATCAGATGTTTTCAGAAGATTCTTTATCTGATTGCTGTAGGACTAGACTTCCAGTGTTTTCATAGAGCATTGTAGAGTTTAGTGTTGAGTACAGACTCACACTAAAGTTAACGTAAGCATATACTCCTTTATTAAATCTTGTTAATAGTTTATTCAAGCATTGTTATTACTTAAGAGCATTTTATTAACGTAAAGTACTCCTGTTGTGAGTAGGCTTTGCCGTCATCGGTAAGCCTTTGTAGAAGTGCACTAAAACCCAGTTAATTGATACTCTGGAGGGTTTTAAGTGTTTTGTTCACCGGCGTAATAGTTCGAGGGTTTTGGAATTAGCTTACCGTTGTTGCAGATATAGCCTATAATCTAGTCCATTATTAAGTGCCCTTGTTTATTTCGTAGTGCCGGTCGTAACAAATGGCGACCTTAGACCAGAATATAGTGAACTGAATATTGCAGTTTTTTTTGGGTGAAATCTTATTGCCATTTGGGGTTGAATTTATTTCTCGCATTGTTGGCAGTAGACATTGTTTTGAGGATATATAGAACTTGTTGGAGTTATTGGTGACTTAGTATTGCACTCAAGAACATCTTCGAATATTTTTTGGTGAATAAAGCTACGCGTAAGTTTGGCTACTTTTGTCTTGACTGAGATTTTTTGTTGTTGACTCCATCATGTCACTGGACGGGTCTGAGCATAGTGAGGGCACAGTGCGAGAGACAGGCAAGGAGGTGGAGTTGGTTAACGGCGTTCGGTTGATGAACAAAGAGGAGGATGCTCAGATTTTTTGGGGGAAGCCTATGTCGGCGGACCGGGTGTCGGGGCTAGACCGGTACGGACTGCAGTGTGTAGCCACGGTCTTAGGGTTTTCCGGTACTAGCGGTATGTCGAGAAGTGAGCTGGTTACCTGTGTGCTGGGTGAGGTGCATGGGGGTTCGGGTGGAGCGGGAGCTGGGGCACCTTTGTCCCAGCCCCCATTCCACTCAACTCCTGTCATGGCGCCCCCTCGGGGTCCGGAGCAGAGTACGTTCCCGCAGGCCGAGGCCCGCTGGCGGTTGGGTATGCCTCTAAGTGACTCACTGGGTGGGGTCCCCGGTGGTAGCACCCCTCCTCAGGGTTTGTCTGCCGAGATGTTGTTTCAGCTCGAGCTCGCCAAACTTAAGCAGCAGGAGCGACAGGTTGAGCATGAGCAACGAAAGCATGAGGCATAGCTCAAGCAGAGGAAGCATGAGGCTGAGCTCGAGCAGCGGCAGCGAGAGGCTGAGCTCAGGCAGCAGCAGCAGGAGCGAGATTCTGAGCGCAAGTTTGAGTCTGAAAGGAATCGTGCCGATGTTGACCTAGAAAAAACGCCTGCAGCTTAGCAGAACGCCACGTGGGCTCACCCGCTCGCTTGGCCACTCGCTAACACTCGCCAGGGCAATGTATTTAGCTACAGTCTATCTACAATGTTGTACGTTCTTTCTTGTGAATCGTCATGTCACAGGCAGTATAGAAGTGGTCTTTGTTTTCGCCTGTGACAAGGGATTATATTTTATATCATCAGTTATAAGTTTAATGTATAAGACTGAATGATACAGCTAGAGTGTGAGTGAGTAAGTCCAGGAGGCAGAGGGTAGTGTTACACGTTGTCTCGGTGACGTCATGCCACGGCCGGGCCCTCTGAGTGGCTGGCCGCCTCACCACCCTCCTGCTGCGTCAGGAAGTGGTCCCCCCCGCACTCCCTTCTGCCTTGTGCCTTCCTTCCTCAGAGCTTGCCTGACCAGCATACCCTTCACATCTCCCTTGCTACCTGTCCCCGACTTCTACCTATAGAACACTTTCTCTCTCTCTCTCTCATTCTTTCAATCTATTTAACATCATAACTCACCTTTGGTTCGGCACGATTTCATATATCGGCTATCGTATTATATGCTGAAGCTCTCAGATATTCCATGTTTAGTTAGACATTTTGGAGGGGTTAACATTTTGTCTTTAGAGGTTCGACACACTCGCGGTGTCTCCCTACCTTTTGCTTGGTTGTCTGCTGGGGTGAGGCTCCTGGTGTTGTGATTTCCGATGTGTACCAGGTATTGTTGAACCTGTACAATCGCAACGGATACGTGGGAAGCCTAGGTTGTCTTTCTGACTGTGTACCTTGTGAGTTTAGCACCGTGTTGCGAGTGAGGGCTTTTGCCTCTGCCACCCAACACTGTGCTAACTCGTTTTGCTTTGACTTTGAGAGGGTCGCCAGGAGAGCACCAGATACTAGCGATCTGGATCGCTCAAGAGAGCACCCCGTCATTTAACGTAATTTGGCCGTACAGTCTTAAGAACCTCGCTAGGCTACGAGCCGCTTGCTCAGCCATTGTTTCCTAGCCTGCAACATCCCAGCTAGACTTTATTCGCCTAGCAGACACCCGATTATGATTATAAACTCTTATGTTATGTATGCAGCATTTTTATTCACGTTGATTGTAAGCCTTGGTTGTTGTTGAGTTGCACAACCCGAGCAGGCTTTTGCGTTGCCTGAGGAAGTACTTCTTTTGCTTCTTTTGTTGTTGGAGATAATACTATTGCACATTTATCGTTATTCCCGTGCCAGTTAACACTGTATGTCCCTACACGTCTTGTCATATCTTGTTCCTGCTTTATATAACAGTTCAAAATCCGATTCGATCATCTTAAGCAGCATCAGACTTTCTTCAGAAGATTCCTGCTCGATGCTTTAGGACTTTCGTTCACTTTCTTTAATATAGGAGTGACAGTTTATTATTGTTTAGAGTAACTTTAATTATACTTTCTTCTTGTTTGCATTAAATCATTCCAGTGATTTAATTAAGCTCTCTATCCTTTTCCTTGTATACATTATTAACGTAATTGTACGTTGTTGTGATCAGGCTGTATCAGAGATCATCAGCCTGTAGTAGTAGTGCATTTATACCGAGTTATAGGATACCCCGTTATCGCAGATTTAACTCTGGAGGGTATAGGTGTTTTTGGTCGCCGGCATTATAAGTTCGAGGGTTGGATCTAGTGTTACCGTTGTGGCTGTGTGCCTTTCTAGTCCTATGATTAAGAGCCCTTGTTTTATATGAGTCCCGGTCGTAATATCGTGTAGAGGTGACGAGGAGCCGGGTCGTCCAGGGGGGTCGAGCCCATGACCAGTCCCTGTCGTATCTACTAAAGTTGGTTCCAGTGTTTGATGAGTTTGGAGTTACAGAATTTTTTCTCCGGTTCGAGAAAAAGTGCCGGGAGCACCAATGGCCCGAGGAGAAATGGGCAGCCCTTGTCATTTCAGGATTGACGGGGAAAGCACTCAAGGCGTACGATGCTTTACCCCTAGAGTCTTGTGTTGAATAGGAGACGTTGAAAGAGGCTGTCCTGAGGGCGTATGAGCTACAGCCAGAGACTTATAGGCTGAAGTTTAGGGCGGTTCCAAAAAGAAAGGAGATACTTTCCAGGAACACGCTAGAGAGCTGTCAGATGCATTTGAAAATTGGTTAAGGTTGGAGAAGGAAACTACTTTTGATTCAGTAAAACAACTAGTGTTGCTGGAACAATTTTTTAAATGTACTGGCAGTGACTTGACTCTTAACCTTAAAGAAAAGCAACCATAAACTCTGCAGAAGGCGGCTGAGCAGGCTGACCTTAGGGTGTCATCGATTCGTGGGTGCGGGTCTGCACAGAGAGCTGAGGCAGGTAACTAGGGGCGCACCACTCCACCCCCCCCCAAATTAATGACACAAACAATTATCCATTTAAGAGTACTGTTGCCAATTACGAACCCAAGTCGAAACCCTTCCCGTTTAAGAAAGGCCAGGGCCCTTCCTCACCTCGGAGGAAGTCCAAGAGTGAAGTGGAGTGTCTCCAGTGTCATGAGAAGGGGCATATTGCGCGCTATGTCCGAGCGCACCGCCTACAGCAGTGGTGTCACTAGTGTTACTGCTGGATCGGCAATACATATTCGGGATTCTTGATCGTAGGACAGAAATGGCTTATGTGACAACGACACGCTCGATTCCAGTCCCAAATACTATATGCTCCAGACAACAAAAGCACCAACGCCCTACAGAGTTATCGTCTATGGTAACGAGGTACCTTAACTCGGCGAAAGTGTACAACAGGGGTAGGCTATGAGGCTAAACTCCCTCAGACATTTATAGGTTACGTTATGACTAAAGAAATGCAATACTCAAGAAACTACGTTAATATTAAGCCTCTAATAATGTAGAATAGAAGCAGGCTAAAGGTATGACAGTGAAATGCTAAATGACAAATGTACACGCCTACTTGAAAGCGCGTGCACTAGAATAACTGTCCCCTACTAACATGCACTAGCATGTAGCATACAAGATGTTCATGATCCAGTAGATACCTAATAATACACATGGAAGGAACATAAATAGTAGTCACTTATTATAATAATGGATCTATACTTGGAATAACTAAAAGGTTGCAGGCAACAGTACTGCGCCGGTAGCCTACTACCGCATAGGCTACTTCGCTTCTCTCACTCTGTCTCCCCTCTGAGTCCGTATGCGCCCTACGCAACGGAACTCCGGACACAGCAGCAAAACGACAGTGCAGTTAATTGATACATGAAAGTATTAATAGTGTTGTCTTGTGTGTGAGTAATGTGTATTGTAAAGTGTTATATACATAAACTTAAAGAGAGCTGCAATGCATAGTAAAATAAAGATATCACCCACTCATCATCCCCATGTGTTCTAGCTAGCAGGCCAAGTCACAGGAACAACGAGTCCCAGCACCGAAAGCGAGAACCCAGGAAAAGACTGCAGAGAACACAAGGACAGATAAATTACGTTACTCTACTATACCGGCACTACGAGCGAGCTGTAGTCTCTGGTACTGCACTCGCTCCTGGCTCGGTAGGCAAATCAAGGCTAAGTCCTCGCCCCTCTACAGACAACTCCTGGGCATGGTCGGGCTCTTACACATGGCACTAGTCTAGTCACAAATTGGATGATGAGCTGGGCATATAACTCGTGAACATGTAGAACGTTCACCAACTATCCTCATCAAGAAGATCGCTGTTCACATTAACCCCTTAAATCTAATACATGTAAATATATGCTTGTCCTAAGAGTAATACGAGAGGTGAGTGCTGAAACTGAGTAATACGAGAGGTGAGTGCTGAAACTCCTTTAGGACCTCAAGGGAAGGTTATGCATTTAAATAGAGAGAAGAATGAAATGAGAGTAATGTCGTCAGAGAGAAAGAGTGCAACCGTGAGAAATTGGGAGAGAGGGCAAGGGATGTTAGAATCTCAAAGGTTCTAGGCAACCTGATCATGGAACACACAGCGAGCCTCCAGGCAATGTGCAGTACGACAACATGGGCAACCCAGGCAGCATAGGCAGGCGGCAATGGACTACCAACCCTGTCGCACCTAGCTATAAGCGCAAGGCTGCCAACCGGTCCATACGTCTGGCAACCACCACTCCGGCAGCGTGGCGCGTTGCTACCCTCTCGCTCTGAAAACTAACTCACTCTCTCTCTCTGAACTCCCATTGTCTTATCTATCAACTTCTCTATTGATACTACATATTAAATGGAAGGTCTCGACATGGCTTAAAACAAAACCCACCACTGGTTAGCACATGACGAGACCTTTGCAGAGATACAAAGAACATAGTTATACGTTGTCACACTCAATATAAGCAGCCAGCACGGTACAGCGGTACAGCGGTACCACACAGTGGCGGTACAGTGGAGTACCAAGGAGTACAATCAGGTTGCGTTGCCACGCACTGGGTGCGTCACAGCCCCCCCAAGACTTTAGATAATCGACCTTAGAAGCATTATCAAAATCTGACAGGCAACCAACCGACCTGCTACCCTTAGCTGCCACTAATTGCAAAAGGTGCACAACAACTGAAGTGTGAATTATACATAAAACACAATATCGCATGCATCATGCTACAACAATAAAGACTTACAAAACTAAAAAAAAAAATTCTCGTTTATTTTATTGTTTTATAATCTTTTTGGGCGGCGTTATGATAGCCTAATTTTACTCCTGCTCAACCCACACACCGTGCACGACTATCCTGGATCATCAACCCTTGATAGACAATCTGCTATCACGTTCTCACTCCCGGCAATATGCTGAATGTTGAGATTATACTCTTGGAGCATTAGGGACCACCTGGTCAACCGCATATTCCGATTGTGAAACTGATTTAGGAATTTCAAGGGATGATGGTCCGTATAAATCGTCACTACCGGGCCGTAGGCTGGAACATAAACTTCGAAATGTTTGAGCGACAAAACGATAGCAAGAAGCTCCTTCTCTATAGTCGAGTAATTCCTTTGTGCCGAATTAAACTTGCGAGAAAAGAAGCTCACTGGGTGTTCCAAGCCCTCGGAATCAGTCTGCAGTAACACTGCCCCGGCACCCACACCGCTGGCATCAGTCGCCAGCTGAAAACTCCTGGAGAAGTCTGGGGCTCTCAAAATCGGATGTGTACACAGCAGGTGCTTGACTAGGTCGAAAGCCCTCTGACACTCCGCAGCCCAACAGAACTTCACTGACTTCGACAGTAGATCAGTTAACGGTGCTAAGACAGTAGAGTATCCTCGGATGAAGCGCCTATAATAGCCTATCATACCTAGGAACCGCATGACCTGGCGCTTAGTGGTGGGCCTGGGAAACATATTGATAGCCTGTATCTTGCTCAGGGGGGGGCACACCCGGCCTAACCCGACCACGAAGCCAAGATACTGCACAGTAGCCTTTACAAACTCGCACTTCCTCAGGTTCACCACCAGCCCAGCATCGTGCAACTTCCCAAACAGGGTCTCTAAGTGCCTTAGGTGATTTTCAAAATTGTCATCATACACTATCACGTCATCAAGGTAGACCGTGCAGTTAGGGATTTCGTCACAAATATCGTTCATCAGGTTCTGAAACGTGGCAGGTGCGTTCTTAAGCCCATAAGGCATTACGTTACATTGGTAGGTCTTGCCATCTACCACAAAACCACAAACTTGCTTAGCTCGGTCCGACAGGGGTACTTGCCAGTAGCCTTTTACAAGATCAATTTTAGTAAGGTACTTTGCATTCCCTATCTTGTCCACGCTGTCGTCAACTCGAGGCAAAGGGTAAGGGTTGGTAGTGGTCAAGCCATTTAGCCTACGAAAATCTATGCAGAACCGCACCTTGCCGTCAGGTTTTGGCTGCAACGTGACGGGTGATGTTCACTTCACATAACCTTCAGTGATCATCCCTCTCTCAACCATGTACTTTAACTCCTCCCGTAAAGCTGGCAACTTTACCGGGGGCACACGGTAGGGCACTGACTTGAAGGGCACATTATCACCGACGTCCACGTCGTGCGTTACCTGAGTAGTGAGACCTGGGTGTTCGGCGAAAACAGAGGGGTATGACCTGAACAGGCCTAGGACAGCAGCACCCTGGTGCTCAGGCAGGTGACTTACAGCTTGCCTAGCCTCTTGTTCAGTATTCCCCGCCCACTGTTCCGCGGAAATGACACAGTCCCAGCTATCCTCCTCAGCAGCATGACTGTCCCCACCTCCTTCTCCACCCTGGCCGCTGCAGGCCAGCACAGGGACAGTGAGAGGCTCTGAGGGGCGTCTCACATACTCTTTCATGAGGTTAACATGACATAACTGATGTTTTTTTCTACGGTCAGGTGTTGCAACGAGATAATCAAGGTCGGACAGTTTCTTAGCCACCACATACGGCCCAATAAACTTCGCAGAAAGGGGGTGTCCAGGCAAAGGTAAAAGCAACATTACCTCCTGACCCACCGAAAACTCCCGAAGCTTCACCTTGGCGTCATACTGGTGCTTCATGACCGCCTGTGCATTAACCAAGTTATTACCTGCCGCTGCCATGCAACCTATAAGTCTCTCCCGGCTCTCAAGGATATATTTAAGTACAGACCCCGGCTTCTCTTCGCCCTCCCAGATCTCTTTCACCATACTTAAAGGTCCTCTCACATTATGGCCAAAGACTAGTTGATTTGGACTGAACCCCAGGCTCTCTCCTGGGACTTCACGTGCAGCGAACAGAACATACGGCAGACCCAAATCCCAATCAGTGTCATGTTCTGCACAGTAACAGCGTAGCATACTCTTCAGGGTCGAGTGCCACCGCTCCAAGACTCCCTGACTCTCGGGATGGTAGGCCGACGACACTACAGAACATATACCGTGCAACTGAAGGGTTTGCTTGAACAATTTGGATGTAAAATTGCTCCCCTGGTCTGACTGCACCTCACGTGGAAATCCATAACGGGAACAGAACAATAATAAGTTTTTAACAACTGCCTTTGCCGAGCCGTTTCTCATGGGGTATGCGTCCGGGTATCTCGTAGCCACATCCATGATTGTCAACAGGAATTTATTGCCACTACTAGTAGGCGGGAAAGGGCCAACCAAATCTACTACAACTTTGCTGAACGGAGGCCCGGTGACAGGTATGGGAAACAAAGGTGCCTTCGGGATTGTCTGGTTAGGCTTCCCCGTTGTCTGGCAGGTCGCACACCCAGCCACCCATGCACAGACATCAGCCTTGACCCCAGGCCACCAGAAAAACCTGCCCAATGCCGCCAATGTTTTTGTTACCCCCAAATGACCCGCCACCGGCACATCATGCGCCAGACACAATAAGGACTCTCTATACTTATTTGGAACAACCACCTGGTCTACTACCCTCGCACCGCCCTCCCACTTCGATTTGGGGTCTAGAAATCTGCGGTACAATATCCTGTTGAGCCTAAAGAAATCTCCCGGCTTCGCATCCCCATCTTCCTCCAACTCTATGGCACCATTGCTATAACGAGCTAGGCTAGCGTCTTGCAGCTGCTGCTCACTAATGTCCCTGGGCGTCAATGCATCAAGATGGTTTTGTAATAAGACATTACCCCGGCTAGTAGGCTCTACTGCCTTAGTGGCTCTCGCTACAGCTCTTGCCTCACGCGAAGTCTTACCCAACTCTGCCTTGTTACACGCCATATCTGGGCCAGAGTCAACTCCCGTGTTTATTATAGGTCCAAGTACCGAATCACCGAGAAGTGCAGCAGAATCAATGTCCCTTTTCCTGCCCTTAGCAACCTTCTCCTGATCCTTCCTCCACTGTCCCCGAGGTTGAGTGCTAGGCTGTGCAGGAGCCGCAGAGCGAGATCGGGTTACCACACAGGCCATCTTATCCTGTTGGCACCTCCCAACCCATTCCCGATTCTTACCATCCACGTCGGCCGCCCTCTCGGCAACGACTAAGGGTGGAGTCCCGGAAGTGGGCACCGCAAAGTCGTTGCCGAGAAGAAGGTCGACGCCCTCAACTGGCAAACACTCAACGATCCCTACATCCAGCTCCCTGCACACCTCTCCCACTCTCAACTCCAACCTCACAAGTGGGTATGACCTCGTAGCATTTATACCCTGCACCACAACAACTCTGGCCGCATTTATCGGTTTCCCTGTGAAGTTCCTCAACAAAGTTTGCGAAGCCCCCGTATCCCTCAGCAAGTCAACCCTCCGTAGTTCACTCCCCCAGCTCACAAACCCGTGCCCCCGATGGCTACAGAAAGTGTCCCGGACAGGTGTCGAGCCTTCCGTACGCTTCTTTACCGCGTGTGCCTCAGCTGCTGACAACCTACCTCGGGCAGTTGCTGCAGCCTTCAGAGACACACCGATACTGTGAACCAATGACACCGGCTTAGCGGGAGTGTTACTAGGGCACTCACGTGAATAATGGCCTAGCTTCTGACATTTGTAACATTTCACATCCCCAATGGGCTTCTTCCCTTGTGCGGGCGAAGAAGGGGCCTGACCTTTAGTAAACGGGAGAGGCTTGTGTTTGTAGGTGTTATTAGGTGCAATGCATTTAGTGTGGTTATGTGTGTCATAGGATTTGTTATTATCGAAAACTCTGGTGGGTGGGGTATAGCGCCCCTTCTGCCCTGACTCAGCCCTCTGAGCGGCACCGCAACCACGAATCAATGATAATCTGAAGTCTGCCATCTTGGCAGCCTCCTCTACTGTCTTGGGACATTTTTCCTTAATGTTCAGCGTTAGATCGGTTCCAGTACATTTGTAAAACTGTTCCAGATAGAAAAGTTGCTTAATTTCCTCAGCCGACTCTGCGTGCTCGGACCGAAACCAGTTATTACCTGCATCTGTTAAGTCCTGTGCGTGCTCCATAAAACTGACGTCGCTCTTCTTATTCACGCCACGGAACTTCAATCTATAAGTTTCGGGTTGCAGTTCGTAGGCCCGGAGCACAGCCTCCTTCACCAGTCCATACACTACACTCTCGTCCAGTGACAGTGCATCGTAGGCTTTCAACCCCTTACCCACTAGACGTGATGAAACTAATGCTGCCCATTTAACCTCCGGCCAGTCATACTCACGACACTTCTTTTCGAAACGAGCAAAAAACTCAGTCACTGCTGTCTCATCAAATGCGGGTACTAACTTAATTAAATGCGAAAGTGAGTCTGTAACCCGGTGCCCACCACCGAGATGACGCCCCGTGGTCTCTACTCTAGACTTCTCGACATCCATTTCAGCCTGGTACCTGGTTGCATCCTGATTGGCTTGGATTCTAGCAACCTCTATGCGTTCTATACTAGCCTGTTGTATCTGAGTCTCCTGCAGCTTAATCCGTTCTATACTAGCCTGTTGTATCTGAGTCTCCTGCAGCTTAAACTTAGCTAGTTCTAGCTGAAATAACATCTCAGGAGACAGGCCTGGGGGGGGGAGAGCACAAAATGGGGGATCCACACCGAGACGTGTTTACGGGTAAGCCAGCTTGCCCTTGAGAACCCTCCTGCTGCATCGTGCTAAGACTCGCTGGCTGAGGGCCCAGCTCAGGGGTAGAGTGGAATGGAGGCTTGGAGGGAACCCCCCCAAGACCCCACTCCACCCACCGCCCCATCGCCATCACCCAACAAACATGCCACCAAATTCTTCTTGGGCCAACTGTCAGGACAGTCCCGCCCCAAAACCGTGGCTAAACAGCGAAGACCGTAACAATCAATAGCCTGCAGGCGCTGTTCGGTCAAAGGTGTCTGCAAAAATGCCCGGGCATCCCTCTCTCCACTTATAACACTCCCCTCCCTAAACATCTGTTGTACTTGCTGGTTACTAGGCTGTACCGTGTTATCCTCCCCCGTAAATGATGAGTCATTAGACATAGTGCTGGTTATACAATTGCTGTTCATAAAAAAAAGAAGTGCTTATTACTAATTGCAGTCTCGACTCACAAAATGTTAAAGATGCTTGAATGACTCTACTCTAGACACCCCCAACGAAACAATCTGCAAGTCCACCAATACAATAATGACACAATAAAAATTCCTCCAATATGCAAGAAAATTCTAGCCAGCTCTACTAGGTAGCATAGAATAGTTCTCCAAAAAACATGGGATAGGATACTACTGAATCTTGTGCAAGGTCGCCATTTTGTTACGGCTGGATCGGCAATACATATTCGGGATTCTTGATCGTAGGACAGAAATGGCTTATGTGACAACGACACGCTCGATTCCAGTCCCAAATACTATATGCTCCAGACAACAAAAGCACCAACGCCCTACAGAGTTATCGTCTATGGTAACGAGGTACCTTAACTCGGCGAAAGTGTACAACAGGGGTAGGCTATGAGGCTAAACTCCCTCAGACATTTATAGGTTACGTTATGACTAAAGAAATGCAATACTCAAGAAACTACGTTAATATTAAGCCTCTAATAATGTAGAATAGAAGCAGGCTAAAGGTATGACAGTGAAATGCTAAATGACAAATGTACACGCCTACTTGAAAGCGCGTGCACTAGAATAACTGTCCCCTACTAACATGCACTAGCATGTAGCATACAAGATGTTCATGATCCAGTAGATACCTAATAATACACATGGAAGGAACATAAATAGTAGTCACTTATTATAATAATGGATCTATACTTGGAATAACTAAAAGGTTGCAGGCAACAGTACTGCGCCGGTAGCCTACTACCGCATAGGCTACTTCGCTTCTCTCACTCTGTCTCCCCTCTGAGTCCGTATGCGCCCTACGCAACGGAACTCCGGACACAGCAGCAAAACGACAGTGCAGTTAATTGATACATGAAAGTATTAATAGTGTTGTCTTGTGTGTGAGTAATGTGTATTGTAAAGTGTTATATACATAAACTTAAAGAGAGCTGCAATGCATAGTAAAATAAAGATATCACCCACTCATCATCCCCATGTGTTCTAGCTAGCAGGCCAAGTCACAGGAACAACGAGTCCCAGCACCGAAAGCGAGAACCCAGGAAAAGACTGCAGAGAACACAAGGACAGATAAATTACGTTACTCTACTATACCGGCACTACGAGCGAGCTGTAGTCTCTGGTACTGCACTCGCTCCTGGCTCGGTAGGCAAATCAAGGCTAAGTCCTCGCCCCTCTACAGACAACTCCTGGGCATGGTCGGGCTCTTACACATGGCACTAGTCTAGTCACAAATTGGATGATGAGCTGGGCATATAACTCGTGAACATGTAGAACGTTCACCAACTATCCTCATCAAGAAGATCGCTGTTCACATTAACCCCTTAAATCTAATACATGTAAATATATGCTTGTCCTAAGAGTAATACGAGAGGTGAGTGCTGAAACTCCTTTAGGACCTCAAGGGAAGGTTATGCATTTAAATAGAGAGAAGAATGAAATGAGAGTAATGTCGTCAGAGAGAAAGAGTGCAACCGTGAGAAATTGGGAGAGAGGGCAAGGGATGTTAGAATCTCAAAGGTTCTAGGCAACCTGATCATGGAACACACAGCGAGCCTCCAGGCAATGTGCAGTACGACAACATGGGCAACCCAGGCAGCATAGGCAGGCGGCAATGGACTACCAACCCTGTCGCACCTAGCTATAAGCGCAAGGCTGCCAACCGGTCCATACGTCTGGCAACCACCACTCCGGCAGCGTGGCGCGTTGCTACCCTCTCGCTCTGAAAACTAACTCACTCTCTCTCTCTGAACTCCCATTGTCTTATCTATCAACTTCTCTATTGATACTACATATTAAATGGAAGGTCTCGACATGGCTTAAAACAAAACCCACCACTGGTTAGCACATGACGAGACCTTTGCAGAGATACAAAGAACATAGTTATACGTTGTCACACTCAATATAAGCAGCCAGCACGGTACAGCGGTACAGCGGTACCACACAGTGGCGGTACAGTGGAGTACCAAGGAGTACAATCAGGTTGCGTTGCCACGCACTGGGTGCGTCACACTAGTTAGCAACATCAGTGTGTCTTTGAGGCCTTCCGCGATTGCCCGGGGTAATACGTCAGTTGCAAAGTCACAGTCGGTGCAGAAGCAGCAGGAGGGCTCGTCACCTGTCCGAGATACTTTTTGTGGTCATAGGGGGCACGGCACTGTGAGGTGGGCTGGTGTGGAGCATAGGCTTGAGTTGTTGCGTGATACGGGCGCTTCCCAGACACTTATTAAGAACTTCACTGGCAAGCCTATTAACGTGGCTCGGGTTGTGGTAGTTCAAGGTATCAATGCTACGCGGTCTTACCCGCTGGTTAGAATGGAGCTTGAGGTGGACGGTGTGACACGGGAGTTGGATGTGGGTGTGGTGGAGAAATTGCCAGTTGAGGGGGTCGACCTCCTTCTCGGCAATGACTTTGCGGTGCCCACTTCCGAGGTTCCACCCTTAATCGTTGCCGAGAGGGCGGCCGACACGAGTAGGGAGGGGTAAGAGGGGCTCGAGAGATCTCAGTCCGCTCAGGTGTCACAGCCTAGTACCCAAACTCTAGACCAGCGGAGGAAGGGTCGGAAGGAGAAAGTCGAGGCTGGTGGTCAGGTTGAGAGTTTTGGACCCAGCGACACTCCTTGGTGACTCGGTACTTGCACCCATTATGAGCTCCGGAGTGGCCCCAGAACCTGTCCCCCCTAGTGACATGGTAGGGCGTGATGGCACTCCGCGACAGAGTAGTTCCCAGGGACAACAAGAAGATCTTTGTCTTGAGAGTTGTGGGAACGGGGCTATTGAACTCAAGGACGGGGAAGCATGTCATGTGAACCTGTTAAAGGAGTTTGTGAGGCAACCACCTGAGCAGCCTACTGTCCCTGTGTTGGGCTGCAGCGGCCAAGGTGGAGAAGGAGAGGGGGGCAGTGGGGCACAGGTGGAGGAAAGTTGGGATTGTCATGTCTCGGCGGAGCAGTGGGCGGGGGACACGAGCCAGGTGGCTTTTGAAGCGCTAGAGCACCTGCCTGAGCAGCAGTGTGCAGCGCTCCAGCACCTGCTCGGTTCATACCCCACTGTTTGTGCCGAGCACCCAGGCCTCACAACTCATGCGGTGCATGATGTTCCGCTGACAGGTCACTTGAGTGTGAGTAGACCGTTGGCCTCGTTGTTGCAGTGGTTCAAGGTGGGCGACGAGGCTTTGGCATGGTTGTCAGGTCAGGGTCGACCCATGGCTGCTAAGGGTGGTGGTCAAAATCAGGACATTGAGCAGATTAGCGAGGTTGGCTGTGGAGTGGATACGCCCGGCCGTCGCATAGCCTCCCAATGCTGCTCTAGTAAAATGCAACAGCCCTACCATAGACCGACTGTATCTGGCCATGTCGCTGAAGGCGGTGATGCTGCGCAGGCAGTTGTAGTCGCAAGGAATGCGGGGGTGCGCATGTACGGTATCGGCGGGGAAGCCTTAGCAATTATGAACTATGGGAGTGACTGCACAGGTGGTACAGATTGTCCCTCTCATGACCTGGCTGTCCTAGAGACAAAGGTGGAGAAGAAGGGAGCCTATAGTGTAGAAACTATGGTCTCGGCTGGGTTGTGGAAGGGCACTAGGCATGTTGTTCTTCGAGATAAGTTGCAACCTCTTGTTCCTGAGCGACAAGAGGAGTTGTTTACTAGGCTATGGCAGTACGTCCGCATGTTTGTTGCTTCTCGAGGCCTGATGTACGGGGTAGAATCCGACATGGAGGCTGGAGACAGTGCAAGGCTAAAGTTAACTCCCTACCGTATAAATCCTGCTCAACAACCTGTCGTGAAAGCAGAGCTAGACGACATGTGGAAAAAGGGTCTGAGGGATAAAGGATATCGTGAGTGGTCGTTGCCAGTAACTTTGCAACCTGAGTTAAGTGGCAAGATCTGTGTGTATGTTGATTGCAAGAGTGTGGAAGTATTATCCCTGACAGACGCCTATCCATTACCTAGAGTTGAAGACCCCATAGACCGCCTCGGGGCTGCCTCGTTTATCACTAAGGTGGAAATAGTGAAGGGTTATTGGCATGTCCCGTTGCTGGAGAGAGCGAAGAGAAGTGCCAGTCTTTTGATGAACTGGGCAGTTTATCAGTGTCGGGTGATGTTTCGCTGCCGGAACACAAGTTGGATGTGTGGCATGTTAAGGGCACTGATAATGTTTTGGCCGATTGTTTGTCACGGGAGGGCATGTTTGCAGGAGAACCCTCGCCGTTCAGTCAGTGTATGTTTGAGAGTGGAGAAAAATTAGGCTTGCCCCTGTAGTGCAACGCCGCCAAAAACTCTATTAAAAAATATAAAAACTCTTTCTTTTTGATAGTATATAAGTGCAGTATATCACAGCAAGAATCTAAGACACTCTGTATTAGTAGGCTAGGCTTGGTGAAGCTTGCTTGTTGAGCGTGATATAATTATTATGATGCTATTATTTTGGGGAAGTGGTGTACAGATTTTTTTTTTTTATAATGCAGTGTTTTATGTTTGTGATCGTGCCTAGTTTTCACAACTTGGGTGAGTAGCTGGGTGATGCGGGGTTGGTGGGCATTCTGTCTGGTCAGATGTGAAGTTCACCTAAGGCTGAAACTTCCCACATCTTGGGCGGGGTGTTACGCTGGCCAGCTCGCCAGAATGCACTCGTAACTCGCTAGCGCTCGCCAGGGCAGTGAAATGGGCTACAATAATCGTAGACCGATGTTCTTTCTTTCATAGAGTTCATGTTGTCACAGACAGATCAGTGGTGATATTTATTCTTGTCTGTGACACTTGTTAGTATTTTATATCATTGATAGAATATAAGATGCATTGTGTAAAGTTAAGGAGAAAGAGCGAGGTAGGCAGCGAGGTGGTAGTATGTACGTGTGCCTCCCTCACGCGGGCTTTCCCAGGGCCTTGATTGGCTGGCGCGCTTGATGCGTCCTAAGGACGCCTGCATTTCATGACGTAGTGGTCTGTGATTGGGTGCTGCTGTCCTAGTGTTGGTGCTGGGGCTCCCGCCGCATTTCTCCTGCAGAGCTTGGCACAGCGTGCTTGGTCCTACATGTCCTTTGCAATCTGTCCCCCATATAACCCCCTATACTACTTTCTCTCTCTCTGAACTTCTTCCTTTTCATAATTCTCTCTTTATTCAATTACTTATCCCTTCTGGGTCTGCATAAGACTTCCATAGTCGGCCAGTCGTATTACCAGCACCAGCTCTCCATATATGTTTGCACTAGTTTTAAGAATTATTAGTCATAGTCATATGGTAGCCTAGTGTTGGGGTGCTTCTAATTATTGAGCTGTTCTTTCCCATTATTTAATGATAGTATCGTATAAATACGATAGAATATGACTCTTTTGTGATCTCGCATGTCTCTGTGACGTCACGATCGCTCCAAAAACGTTCGCCCTCAGTTGATCGTGCTTTTGTATTTACCTAATTGTAGTTTACAGGAGTTGAGCTAAGCTCGTGTTGTCCCATCTCTCAGTCTACTTTTTATCCAATTTTTTCTTGAAAATATGGATATTCCTTGCCCCCACCACCTCCTCCTCCAGCCCATTCCATTTGTCAATACATATATAGGGGAAGCTAAACTTCCTGATATCGTTCTTGCAGGTAGGTCTTTTTACTTTGTAGCTGTGGCCTCTAGTTATTCCTGTATCCATAATTAATATATCCTCCCTACCTATCCAGCCTCTCCAGCCCCCGGGTGCATTTGTACATCATTATCATGTCTCTCCTCTCTCTCCTCTCTTTTAGACTCGGTAGATTTAATTTGTCTAGACTCCCTTCATATGGCAGTTCTCTGAGACTTGGAACCAATCTAGTAACTGCTCTCTGGATTCTTTCTAACTTGTGAATATGCTTCTTTAGATGCGGGGACCACACCACTGCTGCATACTCCAATCTTGGTCTAATCATACTCTTCATAATTTTCGCTACCATGGTCTCATCCAAGTAGTTCAGAGCAACTTTCATATTCCCGGCCATTGCATACATTCCGCTAAAGAGCTTGTTAATATGTTTCTCTGGCGACAAATTATCTTGTATAATCAACCCTAAATCCTTTTCTTTTTCGGCCTTGCTAATTATATTATCTCCCATCCTGTACTCCCAATTTGGTCTATTCACACTTCTTCCCATATTTAACACATGGCATTTACTTACATTAAATTTCATTTTCCACTTGGTGCTCCATTCGTATATTTTATCTAAATCCCCTTGCAGCTCCTCACAACTACTTTTATTTGTTATTTGTCTCATAATTTTTACGTCATCTGCAAAAATTGACATGTAGGAGTTTATGCCTATCGGCAGGTCATTCACGTACATAAGGAACATGAGAGGTGCCAACACAGATCCCTGCGGCACACCACTCTCAACTTTCCGCCACGATGAGTAAGTTCCTCTAATGTTGGTCCTCATTTCCCTATCTGTTAAATAGCTCTCCATCCATTTCAGCAAACTCCCCCTGACACATCCTAGTCTCAAGCTTAGATAACAATCTCTTATGTGGTACCTTATCGAATGCTTTGGAAAGGTCTAAGTAGACGCAGTCCACCCATCCGCCTCTTTCTTGGAGTACATCTATCACCCTACTGTAATAACATAGCAAACTGGTAACACAAGATGTCCCTTCTCTGAATCCAAATTGCTTTGGGGTTATTATCTTCTTTCTCTCCAACATTTTCATCCATCTCTTCCTAATTAGCTTTTCACAAATCTTGCATACAATACTAGTAAGTGAAACTGGTCTATAGTTTAGAGGGTCCTCAGGGTTTCCATTCTTGTATATCGGAATGATATTAGCTCTTTTCCATTCAACAGGAACCTGTCCTTTATCTAAGGAAGCTTGAATTATGTCCCTCACTGGCTCCACTAATTGCTCTGCACACTCCTTTAAAACCCAGGCAGACACTTCATCCGGTCCCATAGCTTTCCTTACTTCAAGTCCTCTCATTGCAGATAACAGCTCATCTCTAGTTATTTCAATCTTACTAAAACCACTCTCCAGTACTCCCGCCTGTTGTTCGTCAAAACCTTCCTCTCTAGTAAAAACTGACCCAATTTGTTATTCATTACCTCGCACATGTCCGATACATTTTCATACGTCCTAGCATCAACTCTTAATTTAGTAATTTGTTTCTTTACCTTCAACTTACTGTTTATATATTTATAAAATAATCTAGGATCACTTTCACATTTATTTACTATGTTCTTTTCATAGTTCATTTTAACTTGCCTAATTATGTTAACATATCTATTCCTCTCCTGTTTATATTTATTCCGATTACTCTCAGTGTTCCTTCTTCTTAATCTAGCCCAAGCTGCATCACGCCTACCCAAAGCTCTTTTGCATTTCAAATTAAACCAATCTTTCTGCTTAGTAAAATTTCCAGTTTTATATCTTGGGACAGATTGGTTCCTACTCTATAAATTTCGAGGAATCTACTATATTTACCTTGTACGTCCTGTTCCTTCAAAATAAGATCCCAATCTACTCCCTCTAAATATCTTTTCAAGGATACATAATCAGCTTTACTATAATTTAATCTGTCATTTATGTAGCTATTGTCTAATCTATTGGCATTACTCGAGGTCAACTTCCATTTTAGTAATAGGTGATCACTTTTACCTACAGGACATAGATAGTTTATATCACTAATTTCGTGAGGATCCTTTGTAAAAATCAGATCGAGTTTAGAAGGTTCGTTATTACCCCTCATTCTTGTATTTTCCTTCACATGTTGTGCAAGTACATTTTCCGTAACCAACTCCACTAGCCGACTTCCCCAAGATCTCTGATTTGGCCCTGCATCTCCTGATTCCCAATCAACCTCACTACAGTTGAAATCTCCTACCAAGATCAATCGATTCTTCCTTAAAAGCAATCTTCTCAACGACTGAATCATATCCTCGACCATCTCCTCAAACTCCAACTCCCTCCATGCTCTGGTCTTTGGTGGCATGTAAGCTACTGCTATGTCTAGCTTTTTTCCTTCTATATTCATTGAGTTCAACTGCCATTATTTCTGCCTTGTCATTATTTAACTCTACTTGCTTTGCTGTCATAGGGTTCTTAACTAATACTGCTACTCCACCTCCCCTTTTTCCCTTTTCTATCATATCTCCATGTAGTATATCCTTCACTAAACACTATATTGCTGTCAAAGTCCTGGTTCAGCTTTGTCTCCGTCAAACAGACTATCTGTGGTTGATCCTTTCTTAATATATCATCCAATTCTACCTTTTTACTGTTTATTCCATCTATATTAGTGTAGTAGCACAGTATATTGGAATCCTCCTCCTTGTTTCTCTTCCCTCCCTGCCTCCCATCAGGTTCACCCTCCTCTTCCATCCCCTCCCTGACCTACCTCCACATTCCCTGCTAGTTCTATTCTCCTCCCCCCCCCCCCCCCCCTTTCCTCACCATATCTCCGTCCTCGGGCTGATCCACTACCTGACTCACCGTCTCCATCCCCTGCTCCTCCCTCACCATCTCTCTGTCTTCGGTTTGATCCACTACCTGACTCACTGTGTCTATCTCCTGCTCCTCCCTCACTATCTCCTTGTCCCCGATTTGATCCACTACCTGACTCACTGTCTCCTTGTTCATTTCTCCTCATATTTTCCGTTCTTTCTGACTCTGAGTGTACCACTTCTTTAGTTTCCCTTCCTTTACTCTCCAAAAAAAAATCCTTTTCTCCTCATCTGACAATTTTCGATTTTTCATCGTCAGCCCTTGCTTGAACTTCTCTCACTTTTCCTTTTCCTCTATGCTTAAGTCCTTTTTCACCCTAATATGTTTCATTCCAGTACAACTATTTAGCCTCCAGCTTACAATGGTTAATGCTTTAACCACTGACCTAGATTTAAACTCTGCTTTTATCGGTCTCATCTCACCCTTTTTATATCTTCCTAGCCGTCTTACTTCGTCCAGTTCTCTCCCCCAATCACAGCCTTCGTCTAGACACTCCAATATTTTCTTTACTTTGTCCTCATCCCTTCCCCCTTCTCTCCCTCATATCTGCTAAATGTTCTTCAATGTCTCCAAAAATTATTATGCTTTACCTCTATCTACTGTGTGCCTCTAATCACAATACACATACAGCAATACACTCCGCTACACCATCACGACGCTCTCATCGACACCATGACTGACTGATAGATAAGCATAATAATCATGTCCATTCCATGTAATAATTTATTCTTTCTTTAACTTGACTCGAGTCTCGGGACCGAAGTCTCGTTCCCCATTGTCCACCGCCATTTGGGTAAAAACGTTCTCCCTTGCCTCATTGCCACGTGGAACTATTGGTGAGTTTAATTCCTGGCTAATATTAACCCTTATATATACATTTATTATGCGAGACCTTTGGATATAAATTAGCTTGTTTCAGATTGAATTCAATTTAGATATAGAGTAGTTTTCATTTAGATTGATTTTATTTGATTCATTATAGCTTAGTAATATTTAACTTGCATTGATAGTTTACCACAATTGGTGCCCAGACCTCGGGATTTAGCTACCAGTAGGGATTTTCTTAGGCAATGAGCAAGGGATTAGCCAAGGGATGCAGGAGCAAGGACCCCGGAGGGGTGGGGCTTGGCCATCTTCCTGTACCTCAGGCGCCGGTACCTCACCGAATAGCCATAGTAGAGCATTCATATGCAACTAGGCTAAGGGCAGCTGACTGAGGAACTGAGTCGTATCGGGCGTCGGAGGGGGAAAGGACTTTCAAGCTTCCCTACTTCGGGTACCGGGGAGCAACCGTTGACACCCTGAGAGCCTCCCACAG